>OX578154.1:97927673-97937673 GCA_951213105.1 Amaurobius ferox
AGGAGGTAATTGCGAGCAGATAGGAGGTAATCGCAATAGGAGATAATTGCGAGCAGATAGGAGGTAATTGCGAGCAGATAGGAGGTAATCGTAAGAGGAGATAATTGCGAGCAGATAGGAGGTAAATGCGAGCAGATTGGAAGTAATTGCGAGCACATAGGAGGTAATTGCAAGCAGATAGGAGGTAATTGTAATAGGAGATAATTGCGAGCACATTGGAGGTAATTGTAATAGGAGGTAATTGCGAGCAGATAGGAGGTAATCGCAATAGGAGATAATTGCGAGCAGATAGGAGGTAATTGCGAGCAGATAGGAGGTAATTGTAATAGGAGGTAATTGCGAGCAGATAGGAGGTAATCGTAATAGGAGATAATTGCGAGCAGATAGGAGGTAATTGCGAGCAGATAGGAGGTAATCGTAATAGGAGATAATTGCAAGCAGATAGGAGGTAATTGCGAGCACATAGGAGGTAATTGCGAGCAGATAGGAGGTAATAGGAGAATATTTTGCACATTTTTACATGTCATCATATGACGGGCATAACTTCTAGTTTTTTAAATATTTATTCATTCATGATGTATATTATAGTTTCCCAATCATTCAAGTCTCATATTTAACTTTTCTTTAGAAAGGTGTGAGGCCTAAATAACCTTTCAATTATTATTTACCTCAGTTTGCATTATAATTTATGTTTCTTTAAACTAACCATCCTAACTAAATCGATTGTTAGACGAATCACCGACCTAATCAGCATTTTCTGCGTTTCTACGGTAGAATAGGAATGTGTTTTGGAGATCGTGTGGTTTTCAGTGGGCTTGGAATGAAAGACGGGTTCTTGAGTAGACGATGAAGGATTCAAGTAGTAAGTGGAAGAAAACCCCATTCGATACAACGATGACTAGGAAGAGTCTAGTATTCGGGCTGTGTCCGCAATACGGAGCGAAGTAACAGAATGCCGTGGTAAGCATATAAGCTTTGTAAATGCGTATCCATGTAAGCATTATCACCAGCTTAGTATATAGTAGTGACTTGTATAATTGTCATTTAATCTGTGAGTGTTCAGTAACAATTAGTATATATGTTGTCTGTTGCTTTAAACAGCGAGCTGCTGTAATTTCCGTGAAGTTCCCAATAAACTGAGTGTTGTGATAAACATGCTGCATGGACCAATTTGAATAGAGTAATTAGAAAATTAATAGTAATTGCTTTAAGAGCTTAATGAAAATATTAAATATCAATTACTCCATTCAAAATCAAGAACCTTGCAACAAATTTTCACAGGTCGGATTCCCATGTCAATTCAATTAAATCTTAATGGCCAAATAAACAATTAATAAAAAATTAAAATTTTTGTATAGTGGTATTATCCAGGTATTGACATGAGAACCTTAAATGAAATGATAATAATATAAAACAATACATAAATAAATTCCCAATTTTTTTTTTATATTTAAAAAGAAATTATTTATTAAAGAAAATATATATATTCATTAAGATTATATTATATGTATATAATCAATATTAATTGACATTTTTTTTTTTTACATAAAATAAAGTACCAATAAAAGAATAAAGAAATAAGTTCCTTTTACTCACAGCTTCTGTACTTTTTTACATAAAATAAAGTACCAATAAAAGAATAAAGAAATAAGTTCCTTTTACTCACAGCTTCTGTACTTTTTTACATAAAATAAAGTACCAATAAAAGAATAAAGAAATAAGTTCCTTTTACTCACAGCTTCTGTACTATTGTGTACTTGTTGAAAAAATATATATATTTCAAAATTAGTAAAAAAAATAATGCAAATTCACATCAGAACATTTGCAGATGATCTCTTCATCATGCTCTATTTTGTACTTCATTTTTAATTAATATTTTGTATGAAACCTGTATTTTTTTTATATTGAACCTTCAATATAAATTCTGCTGATATCATCATTTTAAACACTATCTCCTCAACTAGGAGCACTATCAACACATTTTTTGTGAACAATGCCACAGACCGACTCATTTAAAATGCACACATCTTCAGCTCCTCAGAGCTCAGCCACTTCAAAAATTCACTGAACATTTGATACATATATTTCAGAAACGAAATAAACTAGGTCACTACACCTTTTGAAAATCACAGACCTACTGACTGAACTTCATAACTTCTAAAAATTACACCTCCCCTCTTCCCAGGGAAGGGGGAGAAAAAAAGAAAAGCTGCTTCCCAGCCCACATTCACATGTTGCTAGGACCCAATAACATAAGAACAAAATAATTTAAAAAAAATGACTTCTGGGAAGAAAGAGACGTACCAATCAGCCATTGGTTACTGACCAGTGATGTCATTTTGATCCACAAATTGTAGAAAGGGGGGAAAAGTTGTTTCTTCTTGGTGCTCGATGAATTCCCAGAAAAACCTCTGCTCACAGGGAACTCGGAATTGATGATCTTGTACATCTGTCAAGGATGATAATTGAATGCACTTGCAAATCCATTCGTGCCTAATCATGGTGTTAATGGCTGCAAATACATGCCAGATTGTAGATAATATGAGAGGTCTCGTTTAGCTTTCAAAATTCTGTTTTTCCACACCTTAAAATGTCACTTAAGTTTTTGAGTGACCTTGCTAAATGCTTTTTAATGGCTTTAGTGCCTTCTACTTCGAAGCCACTGTGGGAAAAACATTCACTACCTCGGACCACCATGAATTTAAGAAAAGTTCTCATGGGAAAGAATAACTTTTTTTTGCTGTAAAGTTATAAAGTGTTATGATGAGTTTAAAGTTTTTAAACACATCACAACACTGAGTTATATTTTAAACAGTGCCGTTCAGTGTTATTTCTCTTAGACGGAAAGGTCGACATATCAAGTACTTTAAGTTTGTGTTGAGTCACTTTTGACAGATTAAGTAAATATCCTCTTCATTGGTATATAAAGAGGATAAAGATATATTTAAACTTTACAATGGAGAGTAAATACATTTATTATATCGTACAACTATCTGGTTCCTCCTTAGAAAGCCCTTAAGCACTCTAACAACAATCAATAATGACTTGGAAGTAACTTGGATAACTTGGATAGCCCTTAAGCACCCTAATAACAATCAACAATGACTGAAACTAACTTGGATACCTAACCCCAATAACTTGAAAATCCTTTAAGCACCCTAATAACGAGAAATGTGTACAACCATGGAAAGGTCAGTGATTGTACACTTTAGGTCTGCCTGTATCAAAGTGATTCTCCATATGCGTAAATAATACTATATAAAATGTAATCCAAAAATATTCTTTTTGAAGATATCGTTGACATAGAAATTCAAACTTTTTTATATATTGTAACTTTCAGTGAATAAATATTTGATTTTTCACTGGTACTTAATTGCTACATATTTAATTATGTAAATAATTATTGTTTAATATTATTTTTTAATTTCAAATGTGTATTGTCGATGACGAAAGTTATGTTAAACAGACTCTATACTGGTTCATGTACATGTAAGTCTAGCTTACTGTATATTTTCTTAATATCGCAGCAATTCGTATATAGCCCTGTTGTGTTAATTAAATGTCTTTTATAAGAGTTTTGTTGTCGATTTTTACCAATGAAACGATGCTTTTCACGATTTTGTAATTGACATTTTTCTTCTATCTCGTGTTTCTCTTGTCAAGTTCGTTTCCTTAACTTTTCATATTTTTCACCAGCAGCACTGTAATTCCTTTTATTTGAATGGTCACGTTACTATAGATAGACGCAACGTGTATATTCTCTGAACTTTCCTTACAAAGTTGTTGGGGTGTTTGAGGACTTTACTGGGAACTCTGCATAAACCCTAATTTCACAAAGTAATTTTTTTGTTTTTCCGTTCTTCTTGTTATTGCGTTTCGGAATTCATATTTTTGAACATTTAGACAAAGCAAATAGCAAAGAAATAGTCACTATATCGCATTTCGATATAACGTAGCATTTAGTTATAACGTAATATTTCGTTATAATACTCTTACCCGAATATAACCAATCGTCTTCTCTTAAAACTTTAATACATTTCGCATTCCACAAGAATTTCCATTGAACTGAACTTATTTTCTATGAACTCTTTTGCGATTACTATCAAATTGATAAATGATTTTATATATATATATATATATATATATATATATATATGTATATATATATATATATTTATATATATATATATATACCGGGTGGTCAAAATTAAAACACATCTACTCTGAGCTCTCTAGACATCGAACTACTCAGTGTAAAGGCTCCAAAATTGTTGAACCTACTATTCAAGAGATGGGGAAAGGGATTACGCGAAAAAAAATAGTTCCAGAAACACCGACAGGTGGCGCTGTACAACAGAAAATATGCTGAAAAGACACAAAATAATCACAAAAAACAAACACATGTGATATGGAATTTTTCCTTTTTAATTTCTTTTGCTGATATGAAAAAAAAAGAAGTTAAAAAAGTGAAGAAACTTAAACTGTCATTGTAACTGCAATTTTGTACCGTAAGCACAGAAATTTTCATAAACCCTTAGGTTGCAGCTACTATGTTCTGGGCATAAAACTGGGAAATTTTCATTCTTATCAGCGATGGCTGTCACACTGCCAGAACGCGCTTTGCTTGTGAAGCTGTTTTACGAAAACAAAGGACATGTTGCAGCTGCACTTCGAGAGTTTCGTCGACTTCAGAATTTGCGCAAAGGACCATTACTTACACAAACTCTCAGGAGAATGATCGCTCGATTCGAGAAAACTGGACATCTTGGAGTTCAGCCGGGTCGAGGACGCAAATCGACTCGTTCAGATGTCGTTGACGATGTTGCCACCGCTATTGTTGAACAATCAATGGATAACGTTATACGCAGCATTCCCTGCATCGATAAGGTCCTTGTGATATGAATGTTTGGTACGTTCGAATAAAATGTGTTTCAAATGTGTATTTTGTGTCTTTTCAGCATATTTTCTGTTGTACAGCGCCACCTATCGGTGTTTCTGGAACTAATTTTTTTTCGCGTAATCCTTTTCCCCATGTCTTGAATAGTATGTTCAACCATTTTGGAGCCTTTACACTGAGTAGTTCGATCTATAGAGAGCTCAGAGTAGGGGTGTTTTAATTCTGACCCCCCGGTATATATATATATATCAAGGCAGTGGCTGCAATCCAAAGAAACTGAAATGGTTTAGCCTGCTCGTATTTGCATATCTCCTCAAACGATGCATGCATGGCGACTTTCGCGGCGATCGTTCAATTTTTTATGGGTGCATATATTTCTTTGCAACAGAGTGTATTTCCTTCTATAAGTTTCTAATACATCCTTGAATCCTTGAAGACAGCAGATACAGGAATAGTAGGTGACTACATTGTTTCAAAGATATTTTGAGCCCTTGTGAACAGTGTGTTTTTAACAGTTTGCTCTTAAATGTTTATGTAAAGCATATTTTAAGAGTATACTGTAGAATAAAGGGTTGAAAGCGTCCTCAAAACTATTGTAGTCACCTAATTTTTCTAAGCCTGCTTTCTTCAAGGAAACTTTGGAAAGGTATATTGAGCAGTTTTATTTCTGATGACGGAAGTGCGTTTAGTTTTTGCATTGTAAATGACTGCAGTCTTTAAGGCATTTATGATCTCTGACAATAAGTACCAGATAATGGCAATAAACTTTGTAACCTTTAAACAATGAACGCAGTCAGACGGTCGCCAGTGGTTGACATTAAGTTCAAATAAATTTATGTGGGGTAATAAATAAATATAAATTCTACACACATCTTAAGGCCACGTGGTTCTTTGGACCTCAGGCTGTTACGCCTAGTGTATCTATGGCCAATAATAACTTCCTCACACAAGTGCATCAGCCAATGGCCTCAGAGGGGGCCAACAGGATAAGTCAAGTCTTCGTACAAGAAATTGGAGGAGAAACGGAAATGACTTGATGAAAATTAGGAGAATTATTGATGAAAATTAGGAGAATTACTAAGAAAAGTGGTTAAAAAATTTTGATGATGAACGAAGTCTCAATATCAGGGATACAACATCAAGACCCAAAATGACATTGGTCAAGGTGATTCCAGCAACGAATTTACAACAAAGTTGAAAAGTGTTTATGACTTTGTTCATTCTGTCTGTCTGTCTGTCTGTCTGTTAGCACGATAACTGCCGTAAAACTGACTTAATCAAAATGCAACTTTAGTATGTTGTTCAGACGGTCTGTAGGACCTATGGGAATATCAATGAAAAATATCCCCCAATTAGTTTTGGATTGAACCCGGGTTGAAAAAATGAAATACATTGAGCCCTATGGGACCTAATTTTTCAAACATTTTTTAAGCGGATTTAAAATCCACAAATTGCTTCGAAAATTTTAGGTAATATTCAAATTGTTCCATAAAATATATAAAAAAAATCAGCGAAATATATTCAGTAGTTTTTTAAATAAAAACTAAAATAATAATAACACCCCTTATATGAAGCGATCACGTGACCATGATATGATAAGATCACGTGACCCACTTCACAATGATATATGGCATCCATCTTGTCTTAAAATCGTGATTTTTAAAGTTCTTTTTAATTCATATTGAGTGTTGTATCCGTCCTGAAACCACTTTATTTTTGCTTAAATTCTGTGCATCTATATACTGAAACAACTCAATGACAATATATTTGAGTTTAAATGCTCATTCAAATTTGATTATTTCTACAACGAAGCCTATTTTTCACCTATGTAAAATGTAAACAGCAAAATATGTAGAATGAATTGTATTACAATTGCTGTATTTCTTTAACACAAAATCATTTAGTTCATGGAGTCTGCATAGCTGATATGAATGAAATATTCATTGATTTTACAAAGAGCAGGACGATTTTTTTCGATGAAGTTTTACGCATAGAGTTTAATTACTTGTAGCTCCATGGTCTTAATTTTTAAATAAAATAAATTATTATAGTATTGTGATGAATGACATGAATGGTAAATAATTTATGAATGAAATGCTGCTTTTATAGAGAGAGACAGGCGTGTTATTTTTTCTATGACGTCATTTGAATGAATTTCAGTTGTTTCCGATGAAGTTTTCAAATATAATAAATTATCGTAGTATTATGATAATTCTAAAATTATTACCGAGGAATGTATCACATTTTAGAGATGTTTAAACCAGGCAATTTATATTTCAATGCCGTCATTTGAATGAAGTTCATTTTTGTCGATGAAGGTTTAAGTTTTCAAATATAATAAATTAATGTAGTATTGTGATAAGTTTTGAAATATTACCGAGGAATGCATTGCATTTTAGACATGTTTAAATAAAATTGCATTGAAGTTGGAAAGTGTTTCATAATCAATGCTTTAAGCATGATTGATCTCTCTTGTTTATAAATTACACTTCATCATCACACTCACTTCCAATTTAAATTGGAAATGAATGCAAATTGTGAAGTTTTTAATTGAAAATGTTAGTGAAAAGTTTATATTTGCTGAAATAAATAATTATGTCAGGAAAATCATAGGTGTCTAATAAGTAGTCTATAATTAATGTGTATCTTTTAGGAATTATGTTTATTTACCAACTGACGCCAGACTGCACAGTATGTGGGTTATATGTTGGACGTATGACTTTGTACACATTATTGCGATACTTTCAATTAAATTAACCTAATTATTAATTACTAGGTAAATATAATTTTTACCACATTTGGCCTCTTATCTTTTTATGTATGCGACATTATTTATTGAGATATTTCCTCTTATATATTAAACGGTCCCTGTGTTTATCTCAAAGTAAAGAACTATTTAATACATTATTTGGGTCCTTAATGTTCTTATGCATACAATAGGAGCTTCGAAAGATGAGAGGGCTCGACGATTTAATGAGGGTGGGGATGAGGCGGGGGGACATAAATGTTCGTAGAAACTTTTTCAGAGGGGGGGAGGCGGCAAACTATTATCTTCAGTGGGGCAAACTTAAGTATAAGAAGTAGAACATCGGCTAACAACAATACCCCTCCCTACTTCACTGTCATACGCAGGTTTGACTATCTATAAAATTTTCAAATTCATATAATTAAAAAAAATTGTTTTCCAAAAGCATTTTCTCTATATTTACGCAAACTGTCACTAACCATCCCCAACCTACGTGTGAAAAAACACTCCCATGCTTTTCATCAGATTCCTCGAAGTCCCAATCATTACGATGTCCGGCTGTAACAAGGTGTCTAAACACCGCTTCTTATTGGGAAGACCTTAATACGATGGCGGCTGGGCCGTAAAACTTGGCGCTCGCCAAAAGCCCCTTGTAGCGGTCAGTCACGAAGTTTTCTTACAACATAGAATAACGAAAAAAAAAAAAAAAATCCTAAAGTTTCTGATGCGTTTTATGTTTGTTGTCTGAAGGTTTCTGGTCCCTTCGTTTTATCTGTTGAGAAGAAATGTGCTGTCATGGCAGGATTTGGGATGTTGGCGAGGTGTTAGGTTTTAGGGGTTTTGCGAAGAACAGCCGTTATCCGGATTGAAAAGAAATATTTATTAGCTGTAAATGTTTACTGGGATTTCTAGAAAGATAACAGGTTGGGATTTTTCTTTAACTGTGACTTTTCCGAAATAGAATATTTTGATGTTTCTACTTTCTCTCCAGTGCAGAGTTTCTTGGAAAATCCTTAGTTCAATAGCTTTGTAAGGAAAGACCCATGAGTCCAAATAGTAGGTTTATATATTGTAAAGTGACCCCATGCTCGATCGATATATATATATATATATATATATATATTGTCAAAAAGAAAAGAGGTATGGATGGAAACAATATACCAAAAGATGGCCGGGGGGAGTTGTGACCCCCTCACCCCGGTTGAGCATGCTTTACGTCGCGACAACACTCCCGGAGAGCCGGTACATTGCAAAAAGGAATACGAATGTATCAAATTGTAAGATGTAAATATACATCATACATAAACAAATATAAGATATAATTGTCGAGATCCAGCCCTATCGAAATTCATCTACAGTAAATGTTTGAAATATGTTAAAAAGTGTGAATAATGTTTGAAACATGTTCACAAGTATAAATTAGCAAAATTACAAAGCTTCCACTTAAAGAAGAATTTAAATATTGACACATAATAGAACAATAATAACAAAGTCTATTTTTAAAACCATATACCTGAATGACAAACAATAGCATATTACATGCAGATGTACATCCCATATTGTGTCATACAAGACCATGCAAAATTGCTATAACGTATTATACATTATACCCTATTCAAGAGGTCCCATATCAGTTATCACACGCTTTACCTGTGACAATCCAGTATGTATATTGCCATCAGTTTTATTTAAATATAAACGGTAACTTTCGGTTACAGTTATTTTATAAAATTTGTAGATAATGTCACTTAAAAAATTCTTGGGAAAACCCTGTGAGATGGTGTTTTGTAGGAAACGATAATCGCATAAATATCGATCTTCCATTTTACTGTTTATTCTTTGACTACGTATTAATTGTCCCAGTATAATATTTCTAAAAACATTTTTGTGCATACACGAGTTCCAGTTTATGATATAATTGATTTTGAAGTGGAAGTCGTTGCGTTTATCGTACAAACAGAAACTAGTAGAACCTCCTGGTTGCTTGTATATCGTTATATCCAGAAAATTAAGACTTTTGTTGATATTATGTGGAGTTTCAGTTAGTTTTAAATGTTGTGGATAGAAAGTAAAATCCATCTGATATTCTTCACATGGATATGCTACCAAAATGTCATCAACGTAGCGAAAGAACAGAATTTCGTTTAATATATGTGTTCCATCTTCATATTTATTCAGATATATATCAGCAAGTATTGATGAACAACCACCCCCCATGGGTATTCCATGTAATTGTTTAAAATAAGATGTACCATCAAACAGTACGGTTTCGAACAAAACCATTTCCACCAATGTTTTAAATTTATATTTGTCAATAATCGACTGCAGATTGTATTTTTCGTATATCTCCATGACAA
>OX578154.1:97940173-98140173 GCA_951213105.1 Amaurobius ferox
CTGTGTGTGTGTCTGTCTGTGCAGATTTTGTATCCACTCTAACTAAAAAACTAATTGACCGAATTTCATAAAATTTGTTAGGTAAGTCCCTTGTGGGCGAATTTAGTGCTAATTAGTTTTGAGTACGATTCGGGATAGAAGAACCAGCTTTTTTTTGCGAAATGTCCCGTAAAAATTGTATCCACTCTAGCTGAAAAACTAATAGACCGAATTTCACGAATTCCTGTAGATATGTCGCTTGTGGGATACCCTGGTGCTGATTAGATTTTGGAACGATTCGAAAAAAAAATAACCTGCCTTTTTTTTGCAAAATGGCCCACAAAAATCGTCAAAATCTAAAATAAAAAACTACGTGTGGTCAAATATATCCTTTAAATGTTTGTTTTATACGTAATTTTAACGAAGAAAAGAATAAGACCAATCCCATTACACTGGGACTAGCCGTTCTCGAGATATTTTAATTTTTTCGAATTTTCTCTATGCCACCTTTGAAAATAAATCCAGTTACCAAATGAGAACGAAAATTGAATTAAAAGTGAATTAAATTTAATTAAAATAAAGAAAACGTTGATATAAGTCTGCAGGGAAAGTCATGTGCTGCCCACATCATATTTTTATTTTCCTTATATACATAATGTATAAGGAAAGTATTGTGACGGGGTCGAAAATTCGAATTCGAGTTTTCGACGGGAGAGCACGTTTCAAGCATCCCTGATCACGAATCAAATATTTTTGAAGTGATGTCTGTGTGTGTGTATGTGTGTGTGTGTGTGTGTGTGTGTGTGTGTGTGTGTGTGTGTGTGTGTGTGTGTGAAAGTATGTGTGTGTGTGTGTGTCAGTGAGCCTGTGGAGACGATAACTGACGAACGAATGGACCGATTCGAATGTCCAATAAGAATGGAAAAATCCCCAAATGAGGATTTTCAGGAATTGATTGGAATCAATTTTGTCTAGTTATAGTGTAAGTATTGAAATGCTCAAAATGAAGTTGTTACTTTCCTTATATACATAATGTATAAGGAAAGTATTGTGACGGGGTCGAAAATTCGTTTTCGAGTTTTCGACGGGAAAGCACGTTTTAAGCATCCCTGATCACGAATCAAACATTTTTGAGGTGATGTCTGTGTGTGTGTGTGTGTGTGTGTGTGTGAAAGTATGTGTGTGTGTGTGTCAGTGAGTCTGTGGAGACGATAACTGACGAACAAATGGACCGATTCGAATGAAATTTGGTATAAAAATCACAATCCTTAAACACTGGAAGCCTATTGTTTTTATACGCAATCGAATCTTCAGAACACCCCTAAATTTTCTCGTGAAATTTTGAAAAAATTCTCAAAAAATTAAAATCGCTAATAAAGTTACGCAAATCGATATTTCTCATGCAAATTTTCATTTGAAAACGATTGACATAAATTTTAGAACGCTAACATGAACCATTCTCGAGATATTGCCCATTTTTCAGAAAAATTATCAAAAAGTCATATAAAATAAAAAAAAGATATTTCCTATTGAGATACATGTTCACTTTTCATATGTAATACTAAGCGATAAATTGGGTGACATCATTCTCGTGGATCTAGCTCGTTCCATTCATAAAAAAAAAATACTTTGAGTAATACTTTTGTATTTGATCGCCAATAGTCATTTATCTGCTGTAAGAATAACCTATTTCTTCGCCCATAATGCTTGGCGAGATTTTGGCGACGAGTTTGGCGGTATGTCGCCAACTTGACGACTTTTTGGAATGTTGCCAAATTAAGGAAAATCTCGCCAAATGAATAAAAATGACGCTAAATCAATGAAAATAACGACTAATTGTCGAAAATTCAATATCTTGGAAAGAATATAAGTATCTACTATAAGAAAAACCTATTTTTTTATTGTAAAAGTAGTAAATTCATTACATTATATAAGGAAAGTCATGTGTTGCCCACATCAGATTTTTTCTATTTATGTGACAGCATTTAGATATATTTATATAGAGCAAATAGAGAACTTGCCCCCTCCCCTAAAGTGTAAGGAACATACATAATGTATAAGGAAAGTATTGTGACGGGGTCGAAAATTCGAATTCGAGTTTTCGACGGGAGAGCGCGTTTCAAGCAACCCTGATCACGAATCAAACATTTTTGAAATGATGTCTGTGTGTGTGTATGTGTGTGTGTGTGTGTGTGTGTGTGTGTGTGTGTGTGAAAGTATATGTGTGTGTGTGTGTGTCAGTGAGTCTGTGGAGACGATAACTGACGAACGAATGGACCGATTTGAACCAAATGTGGTACAAAAATCTCAATCCGTAAACACTGGAAGCCTATTGCTTTTATATGCAATCGAATGTTAAGAACCCCCCTAAATTTTCGAATGAAATTATGAAAAAATCGTCAAAAAATCAAAACCACTAATAAAGTTACGCAAATAGACATTTCTTATGTAATTTTTCATTAGAAAACTATTGACATAAATTTTAGAACGCTAACATGAACCGTTCTCGAGATATTGTTCATTTTTTTAAAAAAAATTATCAAAAAGTCATATTAAAAAAAATTCCTATTGAGAAATATGTTCACTTTTCATATGTAATACCATGCGATAAATTGGGTTACATCATTCTCGTGGAACTAGCTCATTCCATTCATGAAAAAATATACTTTTAGTAATACTTTTGTGTTTTGAACGCCAATAGTCATTTATCTGCAGTAAGAATAACTTATTTCTTAGTGCATAATGCTTAGCGAGATTTTGGTGACGAATTTGGCGGAATGTCGCCAACTTGGCGACTTTTTGAAATGTTGCCAAATTAACGAAAATCTAGCCAAATGGATAAAAATGACGACTAATTGTCGAAAATTTAATATCTTGGAAAGAATATTAGTATCTACTATAAAAAAACCTACTTTTTTTTACTGTAAAAGTAGTAAATTAATTACATTATATAAGGAAAGTCATGTGTTGCCCACATCAGATTTTTTTTTATTGTAAAAGTAGTAAATTCATTGCATTATATAAGGAAAGTCATGTGTTGCCCACATCAGATTTTTTATATTTAGTACAAGTAACTAAAATATGTTTTACACTCGCTGCGGTTTGACAACCATTACAAAAGGGTCCAATTTCTCCTAAAAGTAAGTGCCTATGAGTAAAACGAGTGTGGTCAATGCGCAAAGGTGTTAAAATACATTAAGTTCCCCACATTGAAATCTAGTCCATTTTTGTACCAAGGGTTTTATCTCGTACAACTTATTATGAGATTGCAGATTCCAGGAATACTGTCATTTGTCAGGAATATTTTTTTGAAACAAAATGCTTGATGTTATTGAAAGGTATGGTCAGATTTAAAGTTTGAGTAGCTGATTTAGCAGCAGTGTCGACCTTGACATTTTTCTTGACACCATCATGTCCTGGGATCTAACAGAATTTAGTATGGTATCCTTGTACTTTCAGAGGATGGTCATACTTAAAGATCACTGTTCTGAAAAATTAATAGAATTTTTTGATACATTTTTACTTTTCTTATATACCGGGTGGTCAGGATTAAAACACCCCTACTCTGAGTTCTCTATAGATCGAATTACTCAATGTAAAGGCTCCAAAATTGTTGAACATACTATTCAAGACATGGGGAAAGGGATTACGCAAAACAAATTAGTTCCAGAAGCACCGATAGGTGGCGCTGTACAACAGAAAATATGCTGAAAAGACACAAAATACACATTAGTAACACATTTTATTCGAACGTACCAAACATTCATATCACAAGGACCTTATCGATGCAGGGAATGCTGCGTATAACGTTATCCATTGATTGTTCAACAATAGCGGTGGCAACATCGTCAACGACATCTGAACGAGTCGATTTGCGTCCTCGACCCGGCTGAACTCCAAGATGTCCAGTTTTCTCGAATCGAGCGATCATTCTCCTGAGAGCTTGTGAAAGTAATGGTCCTTTGCGCAAATTCTTAATTCGACGAAGCTCTCGAAATGCAGCTGCAGCATGTCCTTTGCTTTCATAAAACAGCTTCACAAGCAAAGCGCGTTCTGGCAGTGTGACAGCCGTCGCTGATAAGAATGAAAATTTTCCCAGTTTTATCCTATTTATGCCCAGAACATAGTAACTGCAATCCAAGCGTTTATGCACATTTTTGTGCTTACAGTGCGAAATTGCAGTTACAATGACAGTTTAAGTTTCTTCACTTTTTTATCTTCTTTTTTTTCATATCAGCAAAAGAAATTAAAAAGGAAAAATTCCATATCGCATGTGTTTGTTTTTTGTGATTATTGTGTGTCCTTTCAGCATATTTTCTGTTGTACAGCGTCGGTATTTCTGGAACTAATTTTTCTTTCGCATAATCCCTTTCCCCATGTCTTGAATAGTAGGTTCAACGATTTTGGAGCCTTTACACTGAGTAGTTCGATGTATAGAGAGCTCAAAGTAGGGGTGTTTTAATTCTGACCACCCAGACCCGAAAATTCGAATTCGAGTTTTCGACGGGAGAGCACATTTCAAGCATCTCTGATCACGAATCGAACGTTTTTGAGGTGATCTCTGAGTGTGTGTGTGTCAGTGAGTCTGTGGAGACGATAACAGACGAACGAATGGAGCGATTCAAATGAAATTTGGTACAAAAATCACAATCCATGAATACTGGAAGCCTATTGTTTTAAAACACAATCAAATGTTCAGATCCCTCCTAAATTTTCGAGTGAAATTTTGAAAGAATCATCAAAAAATCAAAATTTTAATAAAGTTACGCAAATAGACATTTCTTATCTAATTTTTCCTTAGAAAACGATTAACATAAATTTTGGAACGCTAGCATGAACCGTTCTCGAGATATTGCACATTTTTCAATAAATTTATCAAAAAAATCCCATAAATTAAAAATAAATATTAACTGTTGAGAAACATGGTTACTTTTCATATGTAATATCATGCGATAAATTGGGTGACATTATTCTCATGGATCTAACTCGTTCCATTCACGGGAAAAGATACTTTGAGTAATACTATTGTATTTGAACGCACAATAGTCATTTATCTGTTGTAAGAATAACTTATTTCTCCGTCCATAACGCTTGACGAGATTTTGGCGACGAATTTAGCAGAATGTCGCCAACTTGGCGATATTTTTAAATGTTGCCAAATTAATGAAAATCTCACCAAATGGATAAATATGACTCTAAAACAATGAAAATGACGACTAATTGAAGAAAATTCAATATCTTGAAAAGAGTATTAAGTATCTACTATAAGAATACAAATTTTTTTGTAACTGTGAAAATAGTAAATTCATTGCATTATATAAGGAAAGTCATGTGTTGCCCATATCAGATTTTTTTTATTCGAGAACGTCATTAGTTATCCACTCCCCGGGGATGCATTATCAAGTATGGCATTTAGCAAACATTTTTTTCAAGCTCTTTAAAGTAGTGAATGGAAACACTCTATAACCGTAATCATCTGCCTAATACCGATTTTTGAATATTTTTCTCGTAAAATTTGAAAAAATAAGAAAAATAAATAAATAAAATTAAGTTGCTAAAACTGGATTCCAGTTTAAAAAGTCGAGTTAAGCTACATTTCAGTTAATTTCTGATGAGTTGAATATCGCATTAAAGACTATAGGTATTTTAGTATTGTGTCAATAGCCTTTTGAGATTGCAATGGGGATTGAGTGTGACAGTGAAACGGATAATGTGATTGGGGAATTGCTGTAGTGAACTGGGATTCAGGTTAATTAATAATATTAACTCGGGCACTATGGATAGTATGGGATACAGGCGGTGTGTTCAAATTTACAAGTATTATGCAATTGATTTCCAAGATTGATTGTCCTGCAGCAGCGTAATCTGAAATTTTACATAGTGTGTGTGCTTGTGTGTGTGTGTGTGTATGTGTATGTGTGTAACATATGTTGTTCAAGATCGTTAATTATTAATTATCTATAATGAGTCATGTTATAAATAAACGATAAAAATTGATTAATTGATATTGGTATTAATTAGTAATTAAAGATTAATTATTAGCGTCAATGACCGTAACAATTGTGATTAAAAAAATTAGTTTTATTAAATACTTTCTAGTTTTATTCTAAATGATCTTTTAAATTTTACTTTTCAGTATAAATAGTATAATGTATAGGGAAAGTGTTGTGACGGGTTGAAAATTGGAATTCGAGTTTTCGATGGAAGAACACGTTTCAAGCATCCCTGATCTCTAATTACAAGTTTTTGAGATGATGTTTGTGTGCATGTGTGTGTGTGAGTATGCGTGTGTGTGAGTATGTGTGTATGTGTGTGAGTATGTGTGTATGTGTGTGAGTATGTGTGTGTGTGCATGTGAATATATGTGTATGTGAATATGTACGTGAGTGTGAGTATGTGTGTGTGTGTGCGTGTACGTGCATGTGTGTTTGTGTTAGTGTGCGTGAGTATGTGGATGTGTGTTTGTGTTCGTGTGTATGTCTGTGAATCTCTGGAAGCGATATCTCAAGAATGAATGGAATGTTTTGAATGAAATGTTTTAACATTATTACAAGCGGTAAATACTCTGAAAGCCTATTCTTTATAAACACAATCGAATTTTTATAAAAACCCGAAACATTCGAATGGAATTTTGAAAAAATCACTAAAAAATTAGAATGTTCAATAATGTTATGTAAATGGTCATTTTTAATGTGATTTTTCATTAGAAAATGAATGATATATTCACTTTAGAACTCTAGCATGAATCGTTCTCGAAATAAGTAGTTTTACTAATAAATTTATAAAAAAACTTCATAAATTTAATGGTTTTAACTATCATGAAATATGTTCACAGTTTATGCAATATCATGTGATAAATTGGTTAGCATCATTCTTCTGGATCTAGTTAGTACCATTGACGAGAGAAAATAATTATTTTTACGACCAACATTTCGTCAATACTTGATTATATATAAGAAAAGCTCTTTTCTCTGACTGTGTGTCACACTTGGTAATAAGTTTGGCGAACTTGGCGAGTTTTTTAGCGAAATGTCGCCAACCTGGAGATATGCTATCTCAGATTGGCGAATTAAAATCAAAACTGCAAAAATGATGCTAAATTCACGCAAGTGACTCGAAATGAATGAAAAAATTAATTATTAAAATATTTTAATATGTTGAGTATATTGCTTATTGTTGTGGATGCTATCGATGCTGATAATTGTTAATTTATAATTGCGCGAAATATAAAATAATTGGATACTACGAAGTAGTTTCACACGCTGTTATCCGAAAAAGCGCCAAATGTACAATTAAATATTAAAAATTCATTGTGCAGCGGATATTATACATCATTTTTTCATTGTGAAAGTAGTCAATGAATTGAATTATGTAGGGGAAGTCATGTGATGCACACATCAGATTCTTTATGAGAATTTCATCTTATTCCAAATACATAGGACATATTCAAATTCAAAACATTCATTGTAAATACGTAAGAAATAAGCATATCCAACACATTCATTCAGTCACTAAATTGGTGTATGACATATATGAGTATAAAGTAATAATAGTTTTCTAAAGTTTTACTTGTCTCGCTACAAAATGAATAAAAAAAATCTGATGTGGGCAGCACATGACTTTCCTTATATAATGCAATGAATTTACTACTTTTCAGTAAAAAAAAAATATTATTTTTATAGTTGATATTTATATTCTTTCGAAGATATTGAATTTTCGTCAGTGAGACGTCATTTTCATTGATTTAGCGTCATTTTTATCCATTTGGCGAATTTTTCGTTAATTTAGCGAAATTAAAAAAAGTCACCAAGTTGGCGACAATTCACCAAATTCGTCGAGAAAATCTCGCCAAGCGTTATGGACCGAGAAATAAGTTATTCTGACAGCAGATAAATGACTATTGGAGTTCAAATACAAAAGTATTGCTCAAAGTATCTTTTTTCATAAATGGAACGAGCTAGATCCACGAGGATGATGTCACCCAATTTATCTCATAGTATTACATATGAAAAGTGAACATGTTTCTCAATAGGAAATATTTCTTTTTTATTTTATATGACTTTTTGATACTTTTTTTGAAAAATGTGCAATATCTCGAGAACGGTTCATGTAGCGTTCTAAAATTTATGTCAATCGTTTTCTAATGAAAAATTACATAAGAAATGTCTATTTGGGTAACTTTATTAGAAGTTTTGATTTTTTGACGATTTTTTCAAAATTTCACTCGAAAATTTAGGGGAGTTCTGAACATTCGATTGCATATAAAAACAATAGGCTTCCAGTGTTTACGGATTGTAATTTTTGTGCCAAATTTCCTTCGAATCGGTCCATTAGTTCGTCAGTTATCGTCTCCACAGACTCACTGTCACACACACACACACACTCAGACATCACTTCAAAAATGTTTGATTCGTGATCAGGGATGCTTGAAACGTGCTCCCCCGTCGAAAACTCGAATTCGAATATTCGACCCCGTCACAATACTTTCCTTATACATTATGTATATAAGGAAAGTAATAACTAAATAAATAAATTTAAGATAAAATTAAAGTTCTTTAAATTGGTGACTATGGATTTATTTATTTAGTTAATTACAATGGAAGTAATATACACAATAGAAGTTAATTACAATGGAAGTAATATACACAATAGAAGTTAATTACAATGGAAGTAATATACACAATAGAAGTTAATTACAATGGAAGTAATATACACAATAGAAGTTAATTACAATGGAAGTAATATACACAATAGAAGTTAATTACAATGGAAGTAATATACACAATAGAAGTTAATTACAATGGAAGTAATATACACAATAGAAGTTAATTACAATGGAAGTAATATACACAATAGAAGTTAATTACAATGGAAGTAATATACACAATAGAAGTTAATTACAATGGAAGTAATATACACAATAGAAGTTAATTACAATGGAAGTAATATACACAATAGAAGTTAATTACAATGGAAGTAATATACACAATAGAAGTTAATTACAATGGAAGTAATATACACAATAGAAGTTAATTACAATGGAAGTAATATACACAATAGAAGTTAATTACAATGGAAGTAATATACACAATAGAAGTTAATTACAATGGAAGTAATATACACAATAGAAGTTAATTACAATGGAAGTAATATACACAATAGAAGTTAATTACAATGGAAGTAATATACACAATAGAAGTTAATTACAATGGAAGTAATATACACAATAGAAGTTAATTACAATGGAAGTAATATACACAATAGAAGTTAATTACAATGGAAGTAATATACACAATAGAAGTTAATTACAATGGAAGTAATATACACAATAGAAGTTAATTACAATGGAAGTAATATACACAATAGAAGTTAATTACAATGGAAGTAATATACACAATAGAAGTTAATTACAATGGAAGTAATATACACAATAGAAGTTAATTACAATGGAAGTAATATACACAATAGAAGTTAATTACAATGGAAGTAATATACACAATAGAAGTTAATTACAATGGAAGTAATATACACAATAGAAGTTAATTACAATGGAAGTAATATACACAATAGAAGTTAATTACAATGGAAGTAATATACACAATAGAAGTTAATTACAATGGAAGTAATATACACAATAGAAGTTAATTACAATGGAAGTAATATACACAATAGAAGTTAATTACAATGGAAGTAATATACACAATAGAAGTTAATTACAATGGAAGTAATATACACAATAGAAGTTAATTACAATGGAAGTAATATACACAATAGAAGTTAATTACAATGGAAGTAATATACACAATAGAAGTCTGTCTGTCTGTCATGTTTGGCAATTCTAATGATATCGATCGAATTTTGGGAAATAAATAATTTTATATTCTTGATTTAAAATATAACGCGTTTCATATAAAGTGAAAATCAATGCTTTACTTACTTTGTCTCACTTAAAAATGACTGTATAATTTAAAAATAGCATTATAAAAATGTTTTTATTAGAATGCGAATGTATTAGTAGCACACACACACACACGCACGCAGGGCGCGGTAGCCCATTGGTTAGCGCGCTGGAGTTGCACTCGGTAGGCCCGGGTTCGATTCCAGCCACTGCCAAAACTGCCGCCGTGTTCACGCGGAGTACGATCACGTTAAACATGTGGGTCCGTAAGTCCTTCCGAGAGGTTGGTGGTAGGGGAAGGAGGGTACGGTCCCTGTGGATGCCTCCCCCACTGGGTTCCGGTCTAAATTGGGTGGTACTTCCCGGCCATCCAAACAGTTACCTTACACCTTTCTGGTAGGTCGGACGGTCTGGATCTCAACAACACACGCACGCACGCACGTACAGACACACACACACGCACATACACACACACACACACATCATGTCAGACATCATGTCAAAAACGTTCGATTCGAGCTCAAGGATGCTTGAAATGTGGTACCTTCCGTCAAAAACTCGAATTCGAATTTTCGATTCTTCATTTCAATACCCTCCCTATACATTATACTATGTATATAGAAAAGGTAATTATATAAGTGTGCAAATATTTACTCTTTTATTGTAGGTCTCCACCGGTGGGGGGGGGAGGGTTGGAGAAAATTGTTTGACCCCCTTGTTTCTTCCAGCTCCTTTAATTCCCGTTCCTACGTTACTATAAGTGTCAAAGATTCAGTATTTAAGTTATCTGGGGATGGCACGATTCTGAGAAAATCTTAATCCCCCATTTCCTCCCTCTTTTAGGAGGGAATTAAAAATCCAGCGTGATTGGATTCAGTCCTGTGGTCGGTTGTTGTTGTTGAAACCCAGACCGTCCGACCTACCAGAAAGGTGTTGTTGAGACCCAGACAGTCCGACCTACCAGAAAGGTGTAAGGTAACTGTTTGGACGGCCGGCTACCAGAAAGGTGTAAGGTAACTGTTTGGACGGTCGGGAAGTGCCACCCAATTTAGACCGGAACCCAGTGGGAGAGGCATCCACAGGGACCGTACCCTCCTTCCCCTACCACCAACCTCTCGGAAGGACTTTCGGACCCACATGTTTAACGTGATCGTACTCCGCATGAACACGGCGGCAGTTTTGGCAGTGGCTGGAATCGAACCCGGGCCTACCGAGTGCAACTCCAGCGCGCTAACCAATGGGCTACCGCGCCCAGTCCTGTGGTCGGTACTATAACTGTGCAAAGACAGCTATGTCAATTGGTTTCTGGAGGGTCTTGAAAGATAAAAACATGTTAAACAATTATTATATAGATTATCCCCCTCTCCACTTTAAACCATTGTCAGAGAGTTGCGCTAGCCAAGTTCTATAAATTTTCTCCGCAGAAGACACATACATTAATCTACACACGTCACACTGTCGATCTATTATGATCTGGATGCTAGTATTAATCCAACGGGACCGTGGCATAACAAGTACACGGGAGAAACTCTCATTAATTGTTTAAACCGTCGATTAGTGTTCTGGCCATCAATTTCGCGCTGCTAAACTACTGGTAACCCGCGTTATAGCGGAGTCTGTTATCTAAGGTACTCCGCAGGACATGCAGTATGCACAACGTTGTGACAGCGGCACTCCGCAAGTGGAACGTGTATGCTTAGTACTGCAATGCTTGGTTAAGGAAATTATTCATTTGAAGCACTTGCAGTACAGGAATTCTAATCACATTACTTTGCTTATATACATTGTAAAATATATAAGGAAAGTATTGTGACGGGGTTTAAAATTAGAATTCGGATTTTCAGCTGGGGAGTACGTTTCAGACAGAGGACAGAGGGGGCTAAGCCCCCTCCCCCCCTAGAGGTATACTCAGCTCCCCTGATAAAAATATTAAATTTTTAGTAGTGATATGAAATTTCATATAAAAAGGCATTAAAATTTTGTGATTATACTAAAGATCCATTTATTTACATATTTAATTTAAAAATATTTAAGGATTATGACAATAGTATTTAGGAAACTTTTGTATTATTGTGGGGGGATTCACTGTTACACATTATAGAGTCAATGCCAACGGCCTTACCGTGCTGAAAACACCGGTTCTCGTTAGGTCACCGAAGTCAGGCAGCATCGGGCGCGGTTAGTACTTGGGTGGGTGCCCACCTGGGAACACCGCTTGCTGTTGGCACATTTCAGGAGCAGCCCGGTGGTTTGCGCGCTGGATTTGCACGCTGCCACAACTGCCGCTGTGTTCATGCGGAGTACGATCACGTTAAACATGTGGGTCCGTAAGTCCTTCCGAGAGGTTGGTGATAGGGAAAGGAGGGTACGGTCCCTGTGGATGCCTCCCCCACTGGGTTCCGGTCTAAATTGGGTGGCACTTCGCGGACGTCCAAACGGTTACCTTACACCTTTCTGGTAGGTCGGACGGTCTGGGTCTCAACAACAACAAATAGAGTCAAAATCAACTGGTAAGTAGGTTAATATCAAGTTAATATTAATCATTAAGTTAATATTAATCATTAAGTTAATATTAATAATTAATTTGTATTACGTTCCGAATGTTTCTACAAATAATTAACAGCTTTATTACTAGTTATTGCTTACATAAAAGATCAATTGTAATTGTTATATATTAATATTGGTGTATAGTAGCTATATGGATATTAATAATCAGCTCTTAGCTTACAAATATAAATATGCAATTATTTGTTAATGATTTATATGAATTGAAATATATAACAGTAACTGTTATAGTTTGTTTATAAATGCTAATAATTAACTGTGTTTTTGGTGAGCCCCCCCTTTAAGACAGTTGAACCCCCTTGAATTGCCCTCCAGCCCTTCTTCCAATTCGTCTCTGGGTACGGCCAAGGTTTCAGGTATCCCTGCACACGAATGGAATGTTTTTGAGGTGATGTGTGGGTGTATGTATGTTAATGCGTATGTGTGTCCATGAGTCTGTGAACGCGATATCTCACGAACAAATGGAGCGATTCGAAAAAAACAAAATCAAATTGAGTACCATTATTACAATTAATGAATAATGGAACGACATTGATTTCAAACGTGATCGAAGTTTCGAAACCTATGCAAACTGTTAAATGGATTTCTGAAAAAATAAAAAAAAAATCAGGACAATAATATTATATAAAAAATCATGTTGCTTGTATTTTTACTTTCTCATTGGTAGTATTGAGAAAGTATTGCTTTTCGGAAAATTTTCTATTTCGAGATTTTGATGTAAATATATGTTTTAAGACCCTCCTGATTACGTTTTTTTTTGGAGTGATGTCCTTCTGTCGTGTGTGTCAGTCTGTCTATCAGTTTGCGTGTCTGTCCATTTGTGTGTATGTCTGTAGTCGATTTCTTGTATACACAATAACTATGATATTGGCCACCACGAAACTTTATATCAGGCTTTGTTATTAAAACACCTGATGTGGGCAACACATGACTTTCCTTATATAATGCAATTAATTTACTATTACAGTAAAAAAATAGGTTTTTCTTATAGTAGATACTTATATTCTTTCCAAGATATTGAATTTTCGTCGATTAATCGTCATTTTCATTGATTTAGCGTAATTCTTATCCATTCGGCTATATTTCCTTGATTTTGGCAACATATAAAAAATTCTCCAAGTTAGCGACATTCCGCCAAATTCGTCGCTAAAATCCTGCCAAGCGTTATGGACGAAGAAATAAGTTATTCTGACAGCAGATAAATGACTATTGGCGTTCAAATATAAAAGTATTACTCAAAGTATCTTTTCTCATGACTGGAACGAGCTAGATTCACGAAAATGATGTCACCCAATTTATCGCATGGTATTACATATGAAAATGAACATGTTTCGCAATAGGAAATATATTTTTTTAATTTTATATGACTTTTTGATAATATTTTTGAAAAATGTGCAATATCTCGAGAACGGTTCATGTTAGCATTCTAAAATTTATGTCAATCGTTTTCTAATGCAAAATTACATAAGAAATGTCTATTTGCGTAACTTTATTAGCGATTTTGATTCTTTGACGAATTTTTCAAAATTTCACTCGAAAATTTAGGGGGGTTCTGAACATTCGATTGCGTATAAAATAATAGGCTTCCAGTGTTTACTGATTGTGATTTTTGTTCCAAATTTCGTTCGAATCGGTCCATTTGTTCGTCAGTTATCGTCTCTACAGACTCACTGACACACACA
This sequence comes from Amaurobius ferox, assembly GCA_951213105.1. NCBI lineage: Eukaryota > Metazoa > Arthropoda > Arachnida > Araneae > Amaurobiidae > Amaurobius > Amaurobius ferox. Next base: position 97,954,298 of record OX578154.1, read on the forward strand.
CATACTTTCACACACACACACACACAGACATCTCTTCAAACATGTTTGATTCGTGATCAGGGATGCTTGAGACGTGCTTTCCCGTCGAAAACTCGAATTCGAATTTTCGACCCCGTCACAATACTTTCCTTATACATTATGTATACAAGGAAAGTCAAAAAGCCACTAAACATGGATTCTGGTATGTGAAAGTCAAGTTGAACCACATTCTAGTTAATTCCATTAGAAAACGAACGACATGGACTTGGAATGGTAGCTTGAAGCCTTCTCCAGATATTGCTCGTTTTCAAATAAATGTATACAAAACATTACATAAAATTAAAATGATGTGGGCAGCACATGACTATATAATGCAATGAATTTACTACTTTTATAGTAAAAGAATAATGTATAAGATCCACGCACAGTGTTTTTTTACGTTGAATTGTACATTTGGCGATTTTCCGGATGACAACATGTAGAACTATTTCAAAGTACCCAATTAACTTATATTTCGCGTAACGCTAAATTAACAATTATTAATATTGATATCATCCTCAATAACCGATATAGTCTATATATCAAAATATTTTAATAATTATTTCATTAATTAGGCGTCAATTTCATTAACTTTGAAGATATTTTCGTCAATCTGGGGCGAAATATCGCTGGATTTATAATCAAGTTCCCCAAATGTATCGCCAAGTGTTACAGATAAACGGAGAGAAGTGCAATTTTTATATACTAGAAGGTATGCCTGTCATAAGACGGAATTTAAAATTTACAAATCATTACATACAATTTGGCGTCGTTTTTAACAATTTGGAGCCATTTTTTTATCAATTTGGCGGTATATTTCTCACTTTGGCAACATTTAAAAAGTCATCAAGGTGGCGACATCCTGCCAAAATTTTAACCTAGCGTTACGGAACAGTCGAACGGAGAAATGGGTAATTTTTATTGTCTATTATTATGTTCTTTTCAAGATAATGAATTTTCATCAATTTATCGTCATTTTTACCGATTCGGCGACATTTAGTTCAATTTGGCAACACTTTTAGAAAGTCGCCAAATTGACGATGCTTCGCCATATTTGTCGCTAAAATTTTGCCAAGCGTTATGGACGAAAAATATGTTTATTTTACAGAAGGTAAATGACCATTGGCGTCCAAATAAAAAATCAGTACCCGAAGTATCTTTTCTCGTGAATGGGACGTGTTAGATCTACGAGTACGATGTTAACAAATTTATTGTATAATATTACTTATAAAATGCAAACATATTATACAATAATTAATTTTGTTTTAATTTTATGTGATTTTTTGATAAATGTATTTGAAAAATGTGTAATATCTGAAGAATGGTTTATACTAGCGTTCAAATTTTTATGTCGATCGTTTATAATGGAAAATTGCATAAAAAATGATTATTTGCATTACTTTATTGAAGGTTTTCATTTTTCGACGATTTTTTCAAAATTTCATTCGAAAATTTAGGAGTTGTCTGAACATTGGATTGCTTTTAAAATCTAGAGGGTGCCAGTATTCACGGATTGTAACTTTTGTACCAAATTTCGTTCGAATCTCTTCATTCGTTCGTAAGATATAATGCCCACAGGCTTACAGATACACACCCACTAACGGGAAAGTACGTTTTAAGCATTCCTCAACTCGATTCGAACGTCTTTGAGGTGTGTTTTATCCGTGAGTCTGTGGATGTGACATCTAACGAACGAATGAAGCGTTTGGAACAAAACTTTGTACAAGTATTGCAATCTATGAATTCTGGAATCCTGTTGATTTTAAACTGAATCGAATGTTCGGGACACCCCAAATCTTCCAATGAAATTTTGAAAAAAATATTAAAAAATCAAAACCATTAGTAATGTTGTGTAAATTATCATTTCTTATGTAATTTTTCATTTGAAAACTACTGACAAAAATTTTAGAGCACTAATATGAATTGTTTTTAAAATATTGTACATTTTTCAAATAAATTTATCAACAAAATCATATAAAATTAAAAACGTATTCCCTAAAATAGGTTCATTTTTCATATGCAATATTATGTGAAAAATTTATTAACATCATTCTCACGGACCTAGTTCGATCCATTCACCAGAGAAGATACTTTGAATAATAGTTTTGCTTTTTGACGCCTAACAAATCGCTAATAGTCAATTATAAGAAAACTTTTCTCTCCGTTCGTCTGTGCTACTTGGCGATAAATTTTGCGAACTAGGTGAATAATTTAGCAAAATATCGTCAATTGAAGAAAATATCTTCAGTATTGCAAAAATGACCCTAAAATAACGAAAATGGATTAATTATTAAAATATTTTAATATATATGCTATCAATATTGATAATTTCCAATTTAGAATTGCGCGAAATATAAGTTAATTGTGTACTTCGAAATAGTTTTACATGTTGTCAACTGAAAAAGCACCAAATGTATAATTCAAAATTAAAACATTGTGCATTGGATTTTATACACATCATGTTTTTCACTGTGAAAGAAGTCAATTCATTACATTATGTAGTGCGAGCCATGTGCTGCTTTAGTTATGAGAAAATTTCTTCTCTCCGGCTGTCTCTTTGTAACGCTTGGCTACAAATTTGGCGAAATATAGCTAAATGAACCTTTTTTAAATGGTACAATATTTTACGAAAATGTCGCCAAAATCTCAAAAATGATGCAACTTTAAGGAAAATGATATCAAATCGAAGAAATTATTATTAAAATCTTTTAATATGAGCTATATTGGTTAGTGAATGTTTATTGTGTTATGTTTAATTGCTACGTTCGATTTAAGGGGAATATAAGTTAATTTAGTTATTCGAAATAGTTTTTATAGGTTGCCATCCAGAAAATTGAAGAAATCTTTAATAGAATTTGAGCCTGCAGCAAAAGTCATGTGCTGTCCACACCAGATTTCTTATCTTATAACCGTTAGAATATGCAAGTTAATCATAAACTGGTAGCCTCTCCATCCATTTCTACATGCTGTGAGATTTTCCGTCGCATTTGAGGGGGACTGATGGATGGAATTCTAAAGAGATAGGTTTTGTGGGTATCAAAATTAAAAATATTTAACTGACAGTAATAATTTTTAATACTTTTTTAGAGAAAAGTTGCCAATGTCGAAGCATTCTTATTTTATTGGTCATTTGAGCTATTTAACTTTGTGCGTACAAATAAAAATATATTCGTTTATCTGAGCATGATCGCGATATTAAAAATAAAAAATCTGATGTGCGCAGCACATGACTTTCCCTGCAGAATCATATTCACGTTTTCTGTATTTCTTCAATAATTTATTACTTGAATATTGAGTTTAATGACACAAAATTAAACCCACAATTATTTAAAGTGACACTGAATTTGCAGTTTTAATTTAATTTTCATTCTCAGTTGTTAATTGGACTGTTTTTAACGGTGGCGTAGTGAAAATGCGAATAAATTAAAATATCTCGAGAAAGACTCGCCCTAGTGTAATGGGGTTGGTCTTATTCTTTTCACCGTTAAAAATTACGTATAAAATAAGCATTTAATTGATATATTTAAGCATAAGTAGTTTTTTACTTTAGATTTTGACGATTTTTACTGACCATTTCGCAAAAAAAAAGGCGGATTACCTTTTCCGAATCTACTAAATTTTGTAAAGTTTGGTGTATTAGTTTTTCAGCTAGAGTGGATGCAGGCAATTTTTGAGGGTCATTTCGCCGAGATGTTTTATCCCAAATCGTACCAAAACGAATCAGCACCAGAGTCACACACAAGTGACTTACCTTCCAAATTTTATGAAATTCGGTCCATTAATCTTTGAGTTAGAGTGGCTACATACATTGTACAGACAGACATACAGACACACGGACAGATACACACACAGACGTCACGTTAAAAATAAGGTTTCCGTGTTCTAGAGGTCCTTAAACCTGTAGATCCGTCGAAAATTCGAGTTGCGATTTTCGACATAATTCCAATACTTTCCTATACATTACAATGTATTGCAGGGAATGTACGGCTCTTGCCCATTTTATTATTCCCGATAATTTTCACTCTATGTTTGATGAAACATTCCTCTTTATCAGTTGCAATAACCCCCGTAATGTTTTACTGTATGAATCCCTTTTAATTAACTCTTTACAACAAAGTTGAAAAGTGTTTATGACTTTGTTCATTCTGTCTGTCTGTCTGCCTGTCCGTTAGCAATATAACTGCCGTGAAAATGGATTAATCAAAATGAAATTTTAGTATGTTGTTCAGACGGCCTGTAGGACCTATGGGAATATAAATGAATAATATCACCCAATTAGTTTTGGATTGAACCCGGGTTGAAAAAATGAAATACATTGAACCCTATGGGATCTGATTTTTCAGACATGTTTTAAGCGAATTTAAAATTCAGAAATTGCTTCGAAAAGTTTAGGTAATATTCATGTTATTTCATGAAATATATAAAAAAAAAATTCAGCAAAATATATTCAGTAGTTTTTTTAAATAAAAATTAAAATAATAATTGCACCTCTTATATGACGCGATCACGTGACCATGATATGAAAAGATCACGTGACCCACTTCAAAATAAAATATGGCATCCATCTTGTCTCAAAATCGTGATTTTTAAATTTCTTTTTAATTCATATTGAGTGTTGTATTCGTCCTAAAACCGCTTTATTTTTGCTTAAATTCTGTGCATCTACATACTGAAACAACGCAATGACAATATATTTGAGTTTAAATGATTATCCAAATTTGATTATTTCTACAACGAAACCTATTTTTCACTTATGTAATATGTAAACAGCAAAATATAAAGGATGAGTTGTATAAGAATTGCTGTATTTTTTTAACGCAAAAGTATTTAGCTCATGGAGTCTGCATAGCTGATATGAATGAAATATTCATTGATTTTACAAAGAGAAGGACGATTTTTTTTGATGAAGTTTTTAATTACTTGTAGTACATAGAGTTTAATTACTTGTAGCTCCATGGTCTTAAGTTTTTAAATAAAATAAATTATTTTAGTACTGTAATGAATGAGATGATTGGGAAAATATTATGAATGAAATGCTGCTTTTATAGAGAGAGCCAGGCGTGTTATTTTTTCTAAGACGTCATCTGAATGACTGTCAGTTGTTTTCGATGAAGTTTTCAAATATAATAAATTATTGTAGTATTATGATGATTTTAAAAATATTACAGAGGAATGTATCGCATTTTAGAGATGTTTAAACGAGGCAATTTATATTTCAATGCCGTCATTTGAATGAAGTTCAATTTTTTCGATGGAGGTTTAAGTTTTCAAATATAATAAATTAATGTAGTATTGTGATAAGTTTAAAAATTTTACTTTGGAATGTATTGCATCTTAGAGATGTTTAAATAAAATTGCATTGGAGGTGGAAAGTGTTTCATAATTAATGCTTTAAGCATAATTGATCTTTCTTGTTTATATTTACCGCATTTTTATTTGCAATTTTGATCCCGTTCAAACCCTCAGTTATGCTCGGCTTCTTGTTCTCGACTTATTGGGTGTTGAACCATTATGTAATTTTCTAAATATAAAGCAATTATATTCCTTGTTTTGACGATACATATATTGATTTACCATGCATTTTATAATCTCCTATCATTTATGTTTTTTGTAATTAAATTACATTTTTTAAATGTATCGATTTTAAAATGTTGTATATGAAAATCTTGTCTAGCGGTCGTGGCCAATATGCTGGAGTTTATGTTTGTCACTTGCTGTTTACTATGCCACTGATGAAGGTCTTAATGTCCTAAAGCACTCTGTTTTGTGTGATTTTCGAGCACGTCATTAAAGGCGTTTCATTAAAGATATTTTAACTAACCAATTTTTGGGTGTCTTTATTTTATTTTGGAGATTTTGTTGATTTGACGTGTTACCAGATAATTGTATTGTAGTAAAAATATGTTTTTACTACAGTATGTTTTTACTACAACTTTACACTACCAGTTAAACTTATTGTTGTTTTTACTAGTTGTTTTTACTATAAGTTAGTTATGTTTTTACAAAACTTGCGTTAAAAATATGTTTTTACTACAAGTTTTCATTAGAAGGAAATAATTTTTACTTTCGTTATATATATAATGTATAAGGAAAGTATTGTGACATGGTCGAAAATTCGAATTCGAGTTTTCGACGGAAGAGCAGGTTTCAAACATCCCTGATCACGAATCAAACATTTTTGAGGTGATGTCTGTGTATGTGTATGTGTGTGAGTGTGTATGAAAGTATGTGTGTGTGTGTGAAAGTATTTGTCTGTGTGTGAAAGTATTTGTGTGTGTGTGTGTGTGTGTGTGTGTGCGCGCGTCAGTGAGCCTGGAGACGATTACTGACGAACGAATGGACTGATTCGAACGAAATTTGGTAAAAAATCACAATCCGTAAACACTGGAAGCCTGTTGTTTTTATACGTAATCGAATGTTCGTTCTGAACCCCTAAATTTTCGAGTGAAATTTTGAAAAAATTGTAAAAAAAATCAAAACCGCTAATAAAGTTACGCAAATAGACATTTCTTATGTAATGTTTCATTAGAAAACGATTGACATACAGTTTGGAACGCTAACATGAACCGTTCTCGAGATATTGCACATTTTTCAAAAAAATTATCAAGAAGTTATATAAAATAAAAAAAAATATTTCCTTTTGAGAAACATGTTCACTTTTCATATGTAATACCATGCGATAAATTGGGTGACCTCCTTCTGGTGGATCTTGCTCGTTCCATTCATGAAAAAAGATACTTTGAGTAATACTTTTGTATTTGAACGCCAATAGTCATTTATCAGCTGTAGCAATAACTTATTTCTTCGTCCATAACGCTTGGCGAGATTTTCGCTACATTTTTGATTGTTGCCAAATTAACAAAAATCTCGCCAAATTGATAAAAATGACTCTAAATCAATGAAAATGACGACTAATTGAAGAAAATTCAATATCTTGGGAAGAATAGAAGTATCTACTATAAGAATAACATTTATTTAAACTGTAAAAGTAGTAATTTTATTGCATTATATAAGGAAAGTCATATGTTGCCCACATCAGATTTTTCAAAAAGAAATTGACCTGAAACTATCCCACTTCAAACAAATCTTTAAATGTTTGAAATCTAACCATTTCTCTCCCGAAATGCGATAATCTAACACAAAATATTCTAATTTCGGATTATCCTTTTAACGGGCCTTGTTTCCAATTTAAATATCGCTCTTATTTGCTAAAACCCCACTCCCCAACACTACATAACTAATAGCCGAATTACCGAATTCCATTTCTTTCGTTTAACGTTCCATTTATATCGATGCCTCTCGCATCGTCCCGTAATTAACTCGACGCAATAACGCGCCAGTTACTCTTTTTCCGCCAAAAACGAAGAAGAGTGGTGAAGAGAAGAAGAAGAAAAAAGAAGAGTAACGCAATACTTAAAAATAAAAGTTCCTTACCACTCAAAATGAAATCTTGAAAACTTGTTAAGTCACGGGGAAGCCATATGTTTTAATCTCTAGCCCCGAGTCTCTCCAGCTTCTCAATCTATGCGTTCAGAGATTAATCATACAGATGGGGCTAAATGAGAAGAGAGCTAAAGAGTTCTAACACACACACATACATACACACGGCGTTTAAAACGAGGAAAAGAAAAAGAAAGAGAAGGAAAAAAAATAAATGGAGAAAATGGGGAGGGGGGTCTGCAATGCCGAGAAATTTAAGCTTTTCTTCTAAGTCTTTGCGTGCAATAATAGGCCCGTGTTCGAAGCCTCAAATAGTCATCACCTTAGAAGAGAAAAATGCGCAGTGGAGAGGCCATTTGGATGCTAATTATCCAAGGTGATAGATGGTAAGTACTGGGCTGCTGTGGTCGATTGGGGTGCTCTACTTGGCGTGCTTTTCATGCCTTTGGCGAGGATTTTAAGCGGCGATTATGGTTGTGAAGTTGTCATTTAAATTCTGATTTTAACAGGTTTTAAAAACATGCATTTTTAATTTTTCGCGTATATTTGTGAGAAATTGATGTGCGATTTTTTATTCCCTGTTTTTATTTTTGTAATTATTTTTTGTTTTAAATATAGTTAGTTCTCAGTGGCGAAGCGCCAGGAGGACAAATAGACAGTATATTTTTTATTTTAGATATTCATCCTTCTTCCCTTAATTATTATAGATAAGGGGAACTCATACTCTTTGTTTAGCTAGGGGGCTCTGCCCCCTTCTCGCTATCCTTCGCCAACCTCCGTAACTCGCTTCGTGAGTGAAGAGGCTTCGCTTCCTACTCGCTGCCCTCACAGAGATCCCTTCGAAAGCTATTTCAAACTAAACTAACGTTTAAATCAGTAAACAGTAATTGTGTTATTCTATTTTTTTATCTATAAATGTACAAAATTTCATAATTTTCTGTGTTATCGTTTTTGCGGTACGAGACAGGGAAAATCGATGGACGAAAGAACATTTTTCGATACGAAACAACCGATACGAAAGAACATTTTTCACTTCAGAAGTGCATAAAAAGTAAAATATATCGTAAACTACATCAAAATTTTAATAAAGGGCTCCATCCTGCAAAAATTCATCTATGTAGGTACCTGCCTGCAATAATTCGTGATCCAGCTCTTGTTAGTCTATCTAAGACCCAAATTCGCAGTTCAAATATTTTGTCTTTGACATTATATATTTCTTAAGCTAAAATAATATCTGAAAACGGTCGGTGGCGGTGGCGCCATCAGCTACTTTTTTTTAATATATAGATATATATACTATTCGAAATAAAATGCATACATATTTTTTATCATAAATAAACTAAAACAAAGAGATGCAAATATATTTTTGCTACGACTGACGTTTGGCACCCCTGTGTCGGTGCATTTTTTAGGAGAGACATATTTTGAAATGTCTACACCGTTAGATGATATTGAAGTGAAAATGGAACTCAAAGAGAATGCACGATCAAATAAGTCATTTCCCTTTCGTATAGGCCAGGGTAGACATGTCTAAGATGCGGGGTATTTTGGAGGATTAAAGATTCCCTTTCTCCCTTCACGATTGAATTGAAATTTTTACTTTCCTTATATACATAATGTATAAGGAAAGTACTGTGACTGGGTCGAAAATTCGAATTCGAGTTTTCGACGGGGGAGCACGTTTCAAGCATCCCTGATCACGAAAAAAACATTTTTGAAGTGATGTCTGTGTGTGTGTGTGTGTGTGAAAGTATGTGTGTGTGTGTGTGTTAAAGTGTGTGTGTGTGTGTTAAAGTGTGTGTGTGTGTGTGTGTGTGTGTGTGTGTGTGTGTGTGTGTCAGTGAGTCTGTGGAGACGATACCTGACGAACGAATGGACCGATTTGAACGAAATTTGGTACAAAAATCACAATCCGTAAACACTGGAAGCTTATTGTTTTTATATGCAATCGAATGTCCAGAACCTTCTAAATTTTCGAATGAAATTTTGAAAAAATCGTCAAAAAATAAAAACCACTAATAAAGTTACGCAAATAGACATTTCTTATGTAATTTTTCATTAGAAAACGATCGACATAAATTTTAGAACGCTAACATGAACCGTTCTCGAGATATTGTACATTTAAAAAGAATATCAAAAAGTCATATAAAATTAAAAAAATATATTTCCTATTGAGAAACATGCTCACTTTTCATATGTAATACCATGAGATAAATTGGGTGACACCATTCTCGTGGGGTGCTCGTTCCATTCATGAAAAAAGATACTTTGAGTAATATTTTTGTATTTGAACGCTAATAGTCATTTATCTGCTGTAAGAAGGACTTATTTCTTCGTCCATAACACTTGGCGAGATTTTGGTGACGAATATGGCGGAATATCGCCAACTTGGCGACTTTTTGATATGTTGCCAAATTAACGAAAATCTCGCCAAATGGATAAAAATGAAGCTAAATCAATTAAAATGACGACTAATTGTCGAAAATTCAATATCTTGGAAAGCATATTAGTATCTACTATAAGTAAAACCTATTTTTTTCACTGTAAAAGTAGCAAATTCATTACATTATATAAGAAAAGTCATGTGTTGCCCACATCAGATTTTTTTGTCTGATTTCGTTTTCTTTTAACCTGTTGTTGATCGACTAAAGTCTCTAGTGAGTCGTTTTAAAAGCAAATAGTAAATGTGATTTTCAGAATCGCAAAATAATAAGGGTTTTGATATGGAATTCTTTCATGCGAATCATAAATTAAACTTTTAATAAGTGAAAAGTAAAGCTTGGCGAGTGATATATTTATTTTCTTACTTGTGTGACTCGATTTTATATAGACTGGTTAAAATAGTTTCCTGTGTACTGTATTATCTCTCATAAAACGTTTTTGAATCGGTGAGGCACAGAAACGTAAAACCGGGGGTTCCACTGCAATAGCAAAATGGCAAACTATAATGAATTTATTTTCGTTGTTCAGTTATTATATTTTGTTTTATTTGTAACTTTGTTTAACCTTTTGCTTACGGGTGGGACAACTTCAATCCCAAACGAAAAACCTCTCAAAAAGACAAGTATTTGACATGCCCTATCCCAAACAGTTCGTTCCCCCCCCCCCCCCCTTTGCGGACATTGACGTCCTTGGACGCCAACGTCCTAGAGTAATGGGACTGGTTTTATGTCTTATTCTTTTCATCATTAAAACTTACGTATAAAATAAGCTTTTATTGTTATATTTGAGCATACGTAATCTTTTATTTTAGATTTTGAAAATTTTTTCACAAAAAGGGCATGGCCTTTTTCTCGAATCGTACTAAAATCTCATCAGCACCAGGAAAATCCACAAGTGACTAACTTATTCACCAAATTTTGTGAAATTTAGTTTATTAGCTTTTTAGTTAGAGTGGATACATACAATTTTGACTGGGCATTTCGCAAAAAAAAGGCAAGTTCTGTTATTTCTGTTTCTAATCCCCGTGGTGAAGGAGAGCCTTACACCACGTCCACAGGCCCCTGGTCCCATGGCGAAGGGTAATATGCAGCTTCACTTTATTGAGGCTCCCTAAGAACAGAAGACTGACTAAACCTCGACATCACAACATCCATGCCCGCTGGCGAGATTCGAGCCCACAACCCACGGCAATCGAGCGATCAGACGGAAACGCATGCCCCCGACCGCTCGACTACCGCATCGGCAGGCAAGTTCTTTTATCCCGAATTGTCTCAAAATCTAATCAGCACCAGGGTACCCTGCAAGTCACTTATCTATAAAATTTTATGAAATTCAGTAAAGTAGTTCTTGAGTTAAAGTGGGTACAATATCTGAACACGCACACACACACACATACGCACATACACAGGGACACACACAGTCACACACACACAGACGTCAAACTAAAAATAGTGTTTTCGTGTTCCAGAGCTCTCGAAACGTGTAGATCCTTCGAAAACTCGAGTTGCGATTTTCGGCATGATTCCAATACTTTCCCTACACATTACCATGTATTGCAGGGAAAGTAATAATATAAATATGGTATACACTAGAACGAATTACCCGGGTTCTAAATAATCGTTTGCTACGTATAAATATTTAAATAATCTAAATAATCTCCCCCTGCTTGCATAGTATATTTGAAGACGATTTAAAATGACTTCGATTTGAAAATTTCAAGAATCAAATCTGCACGTGCTGCCCTCAGAAACAAGCGAGAAAGATCAATTATGCATAAAGCATTGATTATGAAACATTTTCCAACTGAAATTAAATTTTATTTAAACATCTCTAAAATGCGATACATTCAGTGCTGATATATTTTAAATTATCATAGTACTATAGTAATTTATTATATTTGAAAACTTAAAACTTCATCCAAAATAAATGAACTTTATTCAAGTGACGTCATCGAAATATAAATCGCCTGCCTCTCTCTGTAAAAGCAATGAACATTTCATTCATATCACTAATATTCCAGACTCCAGAGCTAGATAATTTTGCGTGAAAAAAATCTAGCCATTCTTATGCAATTCATCTTACAATCACTTGCTTACATTCTGCATCCATTAAAACACGGCTTCGTTGTAGAAATAATGAAAATTTGATGATAATTTAAACTAAAAAGTATTGTAATTGCGTTGCCGCAGAATATAGATGCACAGAAAATACGCAAAAATAAAGCGGTTTTAGGACAGATGCAACACTAAATATAAATTTAAATATAAATTTAAAAGAAATCACAACTTTTACTCAGGGAAAAAAGATGGATGTCATATTTTATTTTGAAGTGGGTCACGTGATTTCTTCATATAATATGGGTGTAATTATTATTTTTATTTGTATTTTAAAAACTACCGAACATATTTTGCTGAATTTTTTTTAATATATTTTATGGGATAATTTGAATATTTCCTAATATTTTCGAAGCAATTTGTGAATTTTAACTTGGCTTACAATTTTTTTGAAAAATTGGGTCCCACAGGGTTCAATGTATTTCACTTTTTTAACCCGGATTCTATCTGAAACTAATTGGGTGCTATTATTCATTTACATTCCCATATCTCCCACAGACCGTCTCAATATCATACTAAAATTTCATTTTGATAAAGTCCTTTTTACGGCAGGTATCTTACGAACGGACAGACAGACAGACAGAATGAACAAAGCCATAAACACTTTTTAACTGTGTTGGAAGTGTTAAAATATATTAAAATTATATTTAACTGTATATTCAACACATCGCTCATGAAACATGCAATAATGTGATTCCATGGAAATCCTCATGCGTCCGCTCTCATCCCATCCCAAAAATATCCACCCCCCTACAACAAAATGAGTGGTGTCTTACGTTTAGACCTTGGAAAGGGTCCGAGTGTTTGCAACAGCCCGCGAGATTCGCTCGAAAAATCAAGGACATGCTTTGGATAAAAAAATGACTACTAATCAATAGATGGGTTTATGAATTTCTTCTCTGTCGTAGTCTGTGATATTTTAAGTAGTTGCTGGAAAAAATGAGCGATGGATGGCACGTTAATGTCTGTGTATCGTAATGTAAAAATTGGAGAGGTTTAAAACGTATGGAAAGTATATCATTTTAAAAATTCACAAAGAATCGTCTATTATTCATATGTCTGTAAACTTATTGAAATTTACTGGAGTTTTATTTTACAAAATGTTATTCGCGCAAAAACATATTAGCTTCACCTGAAGTCACCTTCGATTTTTTTTTTGTTACATTTCTTCCTCCATATATTATTTTTATATTGCGACATTCTTTCTCTTGTGTATATTTCTCTAAGATTTCGAAGCAAAAAAAAAAGAAAGTTCTAAAATTAATTTTGTTATGCGAGAAGTTTGAAAATTTAATTTAGTCCTTTGTTTCCTTATATGTATTTTACAAAATTTCGATAATCTCATTTGAAAGTGCGTTTTGTATTCACTCAAGAATTCCATTCTCTTATTTTGCAGCTCTCTGTAAAATAAAAATATTCTCTTAAACGTTATACAGCAATTTATCCTTGTGCAGTACTTCAATTCTACATTTGACGCAGATGTGTCTATAAAAATCCGATGGTCGGTACATGACTTTCAGTACGTATTGCAAAGACCTTATTTCTTTCACAGCGGTGTACAATAATGGTGTACAAGATCCGCAATATAATGTGTTTGGCGTAGATGTATCTGTAAAATATCCGTAGGTCGGCACTTACATAATGCAATGAGTACTTCTTTCACAGCGGTATACAATAATGGTGTACAAGATCCACAATACAATGATTTTGTCTTAGATGTGTCTGTAAAATATCTGAAGATGGGCACATGACTTATCTTACATAATGCAATGAGCTTACTTCTGTCATAGCGGTAAACAATAATGTTATATAAGATCCACAATACAATGTTTTTGGCGTTAAATTAACACCACGTAAATTGTAATTGGGCTCCTTTGTTAAATTATTAGTCCAAATAGAATAACATACATGGAAAATTCTCATTAAAATGGAAATAGCTGTTAATAAATATCCCGTAAAATAAATGAGAATTAGCGAATCCTCTGGCGTCAAAATGCAAAACTAGTACAAAAGTATCTTCTCCTGTGAATAGAATGAACTAGATTAACGAGTATGATGTAAATCGATTTTTCGTTCAATGAAACTTAATATTTCATTTCGCTACGGGGAGGGGGGCTTGCACCTCGCTTAAATTCTTGCGGTTTTATAGCAGTTTTGGACGATATTCACATAAATCAATACCTTAACAACCAAAAATATCATCACAGTGTTCGTCTTTACTCTCTTTATCCGAGTTTGAATTTCGGGCACAAATGGAAAGTCTTACATGTGAGTACATCCTTGTAGTGCTACGTTAAGTAGCGCTTGTGAGCATAAGACGAACAAAATGCAAAATTGTTTGATTCCAGACCAATCCACAAAAATTCAAAGATAGAAAGATGGAGGTTTTCGTTTTAACTTGCATGTAGCAAGAAAACTGTTTTTCTGCCAATACTAAAGATATACAATCAGCTATCATAGGAACCAGAAATCCAGCTGCCCGGTAAGAAGAAGGTTTCGTATTACATTTTATTTAATAAGAGTTTAAGAGAAGAAATTTTCTTCAGCCCCATGATTGTTGTTGGATTTGATTGGATTGAATGATTTTCGTGCTCTACTGCTTTTTATATGAACATCAGAGCTTTTTAATCGGGATAAAAAGCTCGAAGAATATTAGAAAACATTAATACGAACACAGGGATTGTATATATATATATACGGGGTGTTTAGTTAATGCGGCGACAAACTCAGAGGGTTGTTAGTAGACATCTAGAGGAACAACAATTGAAATGGAACATGGTGTCCCAAATCACGTGTAATTGGTGAAATCCGTGAAAATACGTATATAGGCTTTGTCACGCGGGCACAACAAGTACAATAATAACTAAAAAGATTTATCTAAGATTTATCTTTATAAAACATTTATCTTTACTTAAAGATCGAAGTGGCGGCATACCGCCACTTCAATCAACACCTGTAATAATTTCGTTCATATCATTCTCATCCTCCCCTTTCCAGCATTGTACAGTGCACCACAAGCTGTGTTGTAAGCATGTTGTCAAATAAATATTTTTAGTTATTATTGCACTTGTTGTCATCCCCGCGTGACATCAGAACCTGCATATGTATTTTCG
Source organism: Amaurobius ferox (assembly GCA_951213105.1). NCBI lineage: Eukaryota > Metazoa > Arthropoda > Arachnida > Araneae > Amaurobiidae > Amaurobius > Amaurobius ferox. The sequence continues at coordinate 97,969,425 of OX578154.1, forward strand.
CGGTTTTCACCGACTAAACGTGGCTTGCGATGTCATATTCCATTTCAATTTTTATTCTTCTTGACGTCTACTAACAACCGATTTTGTCGCGCATTAACTGAACACCCTGTATACAAAGCTATTTACCCATACGTAGAACTTAAGGCTATCCAAAAACCAGAGAGTGAATTGTTTGGCAACAGTTGCGGCTGGAGGAAAGTCCTTTATGAGAGGAAAAGTATGTCTTTGCGACTTTAAAAAATGTACTAGCCGAATACCCGTTGGAAATCAATGTTTTCGCAATAAGCAATCCCTAAATATTGTCATTTTTTAATAATTCGCGTTTCACATTTATTCGGCAAATCGGATATTTTAGTGTGCAGAACCCCCTAAAGAAGAAAATATTGGAAAACTTAAATTGCGCACTTTTTCCTTTCAAACTATCTACCAGTACCTAAAATTAAAGTCTCTATCACATCTCGAAGCATACTACTTTAACATCTCCCCTTTCGAACGTTTTTCTGTGCAGCACTGTGATAAGGCTTTCACACCTCTGTGTTAAAATTGTATATTAAAGTATTGTTTTATTTCTGTGTGATTGAAAGTGTCAATTTCGAAATGTAAATGTCTTTTCTACATGTTTTCAATTACATTGACTTTTAAGGGAAGTGAACTCTAAAATCGCAAAAGTGTTTATGTTCCAGAAAAATAGTAATAGTTTTGTATTTTCGCTTCTCAGTCGCTAGTTGGGAACTTGCAGGTTTTGCGCACGCGCGCGTTTGAAAAAGGATTTTGGAAGCAGTGTGGAAGGAGTCGTGGAAAAATGTAGACGTGTGTGTTTGATTCGCGTATGATCGCGAATTTTAAGAAAAGGTGGATTAATTTTGAAAGTGGAAGGATGTGATTAAAATATGTAACATAGTTCGACAAGTTGTGCGTAGAGTCGTTTGGCTCGGTTCAGAGATGAGTCACTCGTGTTTTTAAATGAATCAGCCTGGTAGTAATGGAATAATGAGTCTTGTGAAAAGAGAAAATGGTTCTTTCACTGGTCGGCTTGAATCGCTAATAGGGCTAGAGGGAAAGCTCATTTTACAGCGATTTGTATTTGCCTGACTCCTCCTTGTGTCCTAAGGTACGAATCAACCAATCTCCGTAACCAACCAAGATGTCGAATTCCGCCAGCATGATGTTGTGTAGCCAAGTTTCCCGACCATTATGGATTTTGTTCTGCGCAAGAATCTCGATGAGTTTATGCCGAGAGTCCATCCTGATATCCTTTCCCATGGTACAGAATTGTAAATGTTATATTTAAAAGAGACGAGGTAAAGTTTTATATATATTTAGTCTTCCACCTAACGAATAGAGTGTTAATTGTCAAATCCTCGTGAGTATCGAGTCATTGATGATGTTATATGAAAATGTCGTATATGTTCAAAGTATACAAATGTGATATATAAATGTCAAGTATAATATGAGGAATATTGTGTTTATTTTATGTATCAGAAAATATGTGTATTCTCTTGGTTCCTCTTCCTCCAGGGGTGTTCTTAATGGTCACCCTACCGAGTGTAACTCTGAGTTATTGCGAGAAATGCTTGTACTCCACTGTTTTCGATCAACTGCCTTGTTATTTCATGTTTAATAAATGTGTTTGATTTCAAAACTTTGTCTTCTCTGTCGAGTATACCAAAACGTTCGCGACAGAATTGGTGCCGTTACTTTTCTCGGTGAGTGGGGAAGAGCTGAGAGAATTAAAAATTTTAAAAATTTTCTTAAGAATTGAAATTTTGAAGGTTAAAAATTACCGTTGTGCTAAAATGAGTGTTTTCTTAAGTAAACAGAGTTCCATGTTCTGTTTTCGGTATTCTCAAAAACGAGTGTTCTTGGAATTTGATATGTGCCATTTGATAAAAAAAATTGATTTGTTTGCATATTTATGTCATTTGATTTGATAAAAACTGGTTTTATTGTAAATACTGTTTAAGAACATTGCAATTGCATATTGTGTTAAACTATACGAGTATATTTGATTGTTATGCAAAATGGCTCCAATTACTAGAAACAAAAAAGTAAATGTCGGTAAGATGAGTAAAAATTCAAGTAAAAAATTAAATTCCTCCTTGAATTTGTCGCTTGATATTGCTACTGAGTCGGATACTGTTAATTCTAAAAGTAAAGTTAAAAATGTTAGCCACAAAGCTAAATCTAATGAGGAAAATATATCAGATAAATCGCCGGTATGTCTGAATTCTTCTTCTGGCACTTTGCCAAATCAAAACAGTGCTTCATCGGTAAATGATAACATGTTAAAATCATTCCATATTTTCACACCTAAGTTCGCACATCATATTCCAAAATTCTCGGGAAATTCAGAGCTTTCGTTGTCACAGTTTTTGGAAAAGTTAAATTTAGTAGCCACTCATGCAAACTGGAGTGAGTGTGACAAATTAGTTTGTTTGAGATTGAATTTAGAGGGGGAAGCAAATAGATTGATTGAAGAGAATCCAAAGCACAGAAATTGTAAAAATTTGCAGGAAATTATTCACATTTTGAAAGATCATTTTGAAGTGACCGAAAATGTCACTAAAAACATAATTTCACTCGTGAACTTTACACAGAGACCAAATGAGTCGGTTAAACAGTTTTCGATGAGAATCGAAGCTGCTTCATTTAAGGTTGTTCCGGAAGATGTAGATTCCGAAAGTGAGAATAAAATCAGGCAAACACTTTTAAAAACTTCATTTATTAATGGTTTATATCCGGAACTAAAAAGATTGGTGTTGTCACAAAACCCTAGAGATTTTTATTCGGCTAGAAAACTTGCAATTCTTGAGGAATCTATTTTAAATGAAAATAATGCTATGTACTTGACTAATCCGGTACTTACAAAAAAAGGTGTTCTCACACCAGAAAAATATGTTCTCACACCAGATCAATTCCCCCCCCGGGGCGGGCCACCCAAGATGGTGGTTTCGGATGTTGGCTCTGTAGCCTTGATCCTCCAAACTGGGGGGCAAATTAATCCGGGGGTAATAAACCTCGCTGCTAAGGACTCACGGATGCAATCGCAGAAGTGACGAGGCAGTCCCCGGACTCTTCCAGGTGGCTGGATCACGGGACTGTGGCTATTTATGCCCTGAGCCCAGGTCTGGCCGGTGACCGGAGTCGGGCTCGGCGGGGGCCTTCGGCCCCTGCCCGGTGAATGATTCTGCCTGTTTCGCGACCGAGGTTGCGGCTTTGCTGGAATGGAGATGAAGTGGTTTCGCCTCGGTGTCCCACTTATAGCTATAAACCTATACTGGTTAGCTGGGCCCGTAGGTATGTACTCACACCAGATCAAAGTGAAAGTATGTCAGATTTAAAAAGAAAAGTGTTAGAACAGGAAAGGGACATTGAATTTCTTAGGGGTAAAATAGAAAAATTTAAGTTTAATTCAGATAAAGTTAACGAAAAGCGTTCACCGCGTCCAAAGTGTGACAAATGTGGTAAATTAGGTCACGTTCAAGAACAGTGTTGGAAAAAGGTTTTTCAAAAAAGAGATGTGTACGGTATAAAATGTAGGAAAATTTATACCAGTCCTGGAACTAGGTATCACCAGGGTGAAAGACACAGAGGGCAAATGTCTGCAAATGAGTGGAAGTATAGAAAGCAAGGAACGCAAAATTATAAAAATAAGGAGTCATATAAATCTTTGCAAAATTCCAAAAATCATTCTTCTGGGAATCAGAGTAGATATCCCATGCACAATTATAATAATAGAAAAACTTTTGATAGGCAAACATCACATTTTGAGGAAAATAATATTTGTCATAATATTACAAATTCTTTGTCATCTTCTTCTATTATAAAAGGAAAATTAGTGAGCAGTGAAGTGTCAATATTGATTGATACGGGTAGTTCAATTAATTTAGTGTATGAGGAAGCTTTAAATACTGTACCCATTGCACATATGTTGCTAACATACAAACCAACAATTTTGCGTAGCTTTAGTTCACAAGATACTAAAGTTGAATGTTTAGCCACTATTTCGCTAAATTTGGGAAAAGAAAGATTCCCTACCGAATTTTTTGTGTTAAAATCACCAGCTCCTATTTCATATAATGTAATCCTTGGTAACAAGTTTTTACATAAACATAATGCTATTATAGATTATAATCACTTCTGTTTTAAGTTTTCAAACTCTTCCATTCCTTTTGTTGGTTATCAATGTACGAATAATTTACTTTCGATTTCAAATCATGAACCGGCAAATGAGTCGGAAATTGCAGACTCAAACCTAAGTAGTGTCGCAAAGCGTATTGCTGTGCCTGACTCGCAGATGAGTAGTGGAAAAAATGTTCGTGTGGTAGAGGACTGTAAACCGAAAGAGTTCCATACGAATGCATGTGCCAAATGCAAAGCAGATCTGGCACCGGTAGTGAATGAGTCTCAGGTCATTCGGGAAGAGTATGTGAGCAGAAATTTTTCGGAAAATAATGTAGTGCCACATTTGGGTAGTGAAGAGGTACATATTAATGATTTGGAAAATGGAAGCAAATCTTTTAGAGATTTGGTAGTAAATGCACAGAATGTTACTTTGCATATGGGGGAAAAGCAAAATCATGTTAGAGGTGGTACTGAAGTTAACTTTGTCATTCAACACAAAAACAATCCATGTAATCAGCAATTGGTCCACGTTAATAGATTAACTCCTTTACCTCCTAGACGTAGTGAATTGATTTCTAGCACATATAATGATAACATTGATAATTCTTCAACTCAAGAAACAAGACAATTTAAAAGTAGATATTTTCTAAACCATCAAAATAGGGTTAAAACTCAAAATGTTCCTAATTCACACAAGTATGACTTGCGCCCAAGAGGCCAATTTATTCATTAAAGTTACTTGTCAATTAAGGCAATATGTCAAGAGAGCAATTGGCTCAAAAAGTAAAGTAAAATGTTTAGATTATGAAATTCTCACATTTTCAAAAAAAAGACTGATATTGTTGTGAGATGGACAATTATGTTTCATAATATTATATTTTCAATTGTTTCACAAAATGTTTTGCAAAACTGTATGCTATGTTAAAATGGATCCAATATTTCTGAACTTCTGTGTAATTTGCTTTATGTGTCAGTCAGCTGAATGTTCTGTACTGCAAGTTCTGTGCCAGTGCAGCTTTCTGAATGTGAGTGCCATGTTAATCAGGTTGAAGTAGTGTTTTAAAATTCTAAATACTTAAATAATAATTTTTTTTTGCTTTACTTTAATGATAAGCAGTAATGTTTTAAAGTAATTTTAAGATAATTAAGTACTTGATGGATTAGAGTTTTGGTAAGGATTTTTAAGGATAACTGATAATTTTTATCTCTGTTTTATTTTATGAATGTGTGAATGATTTTTTTTTTAATTTAAAGGTCTAGTAAATTTTAGAAATTTTTTTTTTGTCATTTGGTGTTTGTTGACTTATTGGTTGGGGGTACCGCCACCTCTAGGTTTGCAACTTTCTAATGGACTTGTTTCTTGCCTGGGTGCCTGATCAACATTCTTGGTTTGAAAATTTGTCTCATTTTCTAAATTAGTAATTTTTTTAAATGTCTTTTAAAGTAATTTGTTGGCAAGGTTGGATAATAGTTAATAAATTGATTTCTGTGAAAAGTAAATTTATAGAATTTTAATTGTAAAATTTTTGAAGAAAGAAAACTTTTTGTTTAGTTAAACTTTTTGTGAGTTGAGTAAATTAAATTTTCATGTCTCTGTGGTACTCACCAGAAAATGTATTAGTGTTTAAGTTTTAAAAGGGGCAATTTCATCATTTGTGTCTTGTTAATTTGGTGTTGTCTTGTAAAGGTCTATGCTTGTATTGAGACTTATTTTTTTTGACTCACGAGTCAAACTTTAGGCCACTCTTGGATTTTGGTTATTATGCTGGTCATGATCTTGTTTGTTTTTGTTTTTTTTTCTTTGATGTACATGTACATCGCTCAAAATTTACACTAAATTCCTCTCAATGGAACATATGTCATTGGGAACTTAATGCAGGTATTTTCCTAGTATTGTGCGGAAAAATTCCCCGCTTTGCAGGAAATTTTTCTCCCGGGCCCCGAAGGAGTGTGATAAGGCTTTCACACCTCTGTGTTAAAATTGTATATTAAAGTATTGTTTTATTTCTGTGTGATTGAAAGTGTCAATTTCGAAATGTAAATGTCTTTTCTACATGTTTTCAATTACATTGACTTTTAAGGGAAGTGAACTCTAAAATCGCAAAAGTGTTTATGTTCCAGAAAAATAGTAATAGTTTTGTATTTTCGCTTCTCAGTCGCTAGTTGGGAACTTGCAGGTTTTGCGCACGCGCGCGTTTGAAAAAGGATTTTGGAAGCAGTGTGGAAGGAGTCGTGGAAAAATGTAGACGTGTGTGTTTGATTTGCGTATGATCGCGAATTTTAAGAAAAGGTGGATTAATTTTGAAAGTGGAAGGATGTGATTAAAATATGTAACATAGTTCGACAAGTTGTGCGTAGAGTCGTTTGGCTCGGTTCAGAGATGAGTCACTCGTGTTTTTAAATGAATCAGCCTGGTAGTAATGGAATAATGAGTCTTGTGAAAAGAGAAAATGGTTCTTTCACTGGTCGGCTTGAATCGCTAATAGGGCTAGAGGGAAAGCTCATTTTACAGCGATTTGTATTTGCCTGACTCCTCCTTGTGTCCTAAGGTACGAATCAACCAATCTCCGTAACCAACCAAGATGTCGAATTCCGCCAGCATGATGTTGTGTAGCCAAGTTTCCCGACCATTATGGATTTTGTTCTGCGCAAGAATCTCGATGAGTTTATGCCGAGAGTCCATCCTGATATCCTTTCCCATGGTACAGAATTGTAAATGTTATATTTAAAAGAGACGAGGTAAAGTTTTATATATATTTAGTCTTCCACCTAACGAATAGAGTGTTAATTGTCAAATCCTCGTGAGTATCGAGTCATTGATGATGTTATATGAAAATGTCGTATATGTTCAAAGTATACAAATGTGATATATAAATGTCAAGTATAATATGAGGAATATTGTGTTTATTTTATGTATCAGAAAATATGTGTATTCTCTTGGTTCCTCTTCCTCCAGGGGTGTTCTTAATGGTCACCCTACCGAGTGTAACTCTGAGTTATTGCGAGAAATGCTTGTACTCCACTGTTTTCGATCAACTGCCTTGTTATTTCATGTTTAATAAATGTGTTTGATTTCAAAACTTTGTCTTCTCTGTCGAGTATACCAAAACGTTCGCGACAGCACACCTATAAATAAACATTTTTGAAAAACTCTGTTCGTCTTGGGTTTTTTATCAGATAATTGCCCCATATACTAAATATCAAGCCTCTGTCACATTGAAAAGGAAGCGTGACTCATTTATTCCGAAAATCGTACAAATTGGAGTGTGGCACTCCCTAAAGTAGTAAATATTGGAAATCGGAAATTGCACACTTTTTCTTTTAAACTATAGACCCGTACACCAAATTTAATGTCTCTATCCTATCGTAAAGCATGTTTTTCTATCACTTCATCTTTCGATCATTTTTCTGTGTTGCACCCCCTTAAATGATCATTTTGATAAACAGTAATAATACTCATTTTTTTTATCAAATGATTAGCCCATATACTAAATTTCAAGACTCTATCACATTGTAAAGGATGCGTTTTTCATTTGTTGGGCAAATCGAATATTTTAGTGAGCGGCACCCCTACAATAGAAAATGTTGGAAAACTGAAGTGTTTCCTTCCTTTCCAACTTTTTACCCGTACACCAAATTTGAAGTCTCTATCTCATCGCAAAGCATTCTTTTTCTATCATTTCACCTTTCGAATGTTTTTGTATGGAGTACCCACCCTCTTAAACATACATTTTCGAAAAACTCTATTCTTCTTGTGTTTTCTATTAGACGATTCGCCCATATACCAAATATCAAGCTTCTATCACATTTAAAAGGAAGCGTGCCTCATTTATTTTGAACATCGAACATATAAGTGTGCGGCACCCTTTAAAGTAGCAAATATTAGAAATCTGAAATTGCACACTTTCTGCCATTCAAATTATCTACCCGTACAACAAATTTGAAGTCTCTGTCCTATCGAGAATCGTGTTTTTTCTATCACTTCACCTTTCGAACGTTTCTGTGTGTAACACCATATTAATGAACATTTTTGTCAAACCGTATTTATCTTTGGTTTTTTTTGTCAAATGGTTAGCCTATATACTAAATTTCAAGCCTCTATCACATTGTAAAGGAGGTGTTTTTCATTTGTTCTTCAAATCGAACATTTTAGTGAGCGACAGCCCCTACAATAGCAAATGTTGGAAAACTGAAATTGCACACTTCCTTCCTTTCCAACTTTTTACTCGTACATCAAATTTGAAGTCTATCTCATAGCCAAACAGGATATTCTAGAATTTCACCTTTCGAATGTTTTTGTGTGGTGTACCTAACCCCTTAAATATACATTTTTGAAAAACGCTATTCTTCTTGTGATTTCTATCAGATGATTCGCCGATATACCAAATATCAAGCCTCTATCACGTTTTAAAAGGGGCGTTTCTACTCTATTCCGAAAATCGAACATTTTTGTGTGCGGCACCCCCTTAAAATAGAAAATATTGGTAAACTGAAATTGTACAATTTCTTCCTTCCAAGCTATCTACCCTTACACCAAATTTGATATCTCTATCTCATCTCGACGCATGTTTTTTTATCAGTTCGCCTTTCGAACGTTTTTCTCTGGAGCACCCCATAAGCGAACATTTTTGAAAAACTATATTCGTCTTGGGTGTTTTCATCAAATGATTAGCCCTTCTAACCAAATTTCAAGCCTTTGTCAAATTTTAAAGGAGCCTTTTTTCATTTATTCGGTAAATCGAACATTTTGGTGTGCGGCACCCCCTTAAGTAGAAAATATTGAAAATCTGAAATTGCACACTTTTTTCCTTTCGAACGATTTACCCATACACCAAATTTGAAGTCTCTATCTCATCGCAAAGCATGTTTTCCCATTATTTCACTTTTCGAACGTTTTGGTGTGGGGCACCCTCTCTATAGAACGTTTTCGAAAAATTCGATTTTTCCTGGGGGTTTTATCGAACGACCGAGCCGTGTACCAAATTGAAAGTCTCTATTTATACGGGAAGTGCCTAAAAAAAGCGTGACAGACAGACGGACACTTGGCAAGTCTCTATCTTATCGCAAAGCATGCTTTCCTATCATTTCACATTTCGAACGTTTTTGTCTGGAGCACCCCTTTAGAGAACGTTTTCGAAAAATTCGATATTTCCTGGGGTCTTATCGAACGACCAACCCATGTACCAAATTGCAAGTCACTATCCATTCGGGAAGTGCCTAAAAAAGCGTGACAGACGGACGGACAGACAGACAGACAGACAGACGGACACCTAGTAATCAGTATATATATATATTTTGATGACGTTATTTGAATAATGCTCATTTATTTTTCATGAAGTTTTCAAGTATAATAAATTGTAGTATTGTGAAAATTTTAAAAATATCACCGCTGAATATATCGCATTTCCGAGATGTTTATATAAAATTGCATTGCAGTTGGAAAGTGTTTCATAATCAATGCTTTATGCATGACTGATCCTTCTTGTTTTATTTATTCAAAGTAGTTGCATTTTTGATTTCTGCAAAGTAGCTGCATATATAGCTGCATAGACCTATAGCCTCTTATAGACAGCTATAGGTTTATTTTATAAGAACATATTTTTTATAATATATAGTTTGAATATTATTCTAAAGAAACTGTATTCCAAATGCGAAACCTATGGTACTTAAAATAATGTGGGTATGTTAAGTCTTAAAATAAGTTTTTCATACGAATACCGAACTTGGCGATATTGGCTTCACTTGGCGCTCATTTATTTTGCAAAAGTTGCCTTGTAATATTAATCAAAGCTTCCAAACAGCCGATTTTAAGGCAAGAGGGAAGCGAAAAGAGTTAATAATGTCATTAAAAACAAAAGTACCCACCTCCTTTAGAACTCGGGCACCTCTTAAGCACTTAACGCAGCCATTTGAGGTTAAAGAATAGGAGTGAAAAAGTCCGGAAGGAACGGGAATTAAAAAAGAGAGCGAGTCATGAGTTGATGAGGAGTTTTGATTTGAATCGTTGGGAGTGAAGAGTTTTGAGATGAGTAGCAAGTTAAGGAGGGGTAAGAAGAGGAGGAATGAAGAAGGAAATTAACGCTTGAAAAATATATTGAGTTGAAAAATATTTTGTGCTATCGGATTCTTAATATGTGCGTGAGTAATTGTTCAAGTTTAGATTGCAATTAATGGAATTTTTTTGAATTGATTTAACTGAGGGTTCAAATTTAATATCAAGCTCCACGCTTTTGCTTTGCATAATTTAATATTTATTTTAGCAGATAAATTCATTGAGTAATTCATTAGTTTTGTTAAGTTTCGAATGTTTGTGTTTATTATTTGGAAAATTATTTTTATTTCAATCATTCTTCGAGTTTCACAAAATTTTAGATTATCTAGACACAGTGGGTATGATTTATGAAACTGACATTTAAGAAATTTACATAAAAGTAGCTATTACATAGCTTATAGAAAGGATATTTCTTTAATCGGCAACATTTAAAAATGTGCCTGGTGTCGGGGTGGTCCGGGGGGGGGGGGCTTATTAGCGTTGGTGTTGGCCTCGGTTGTGGCTTTGCCTGTTGTGACTTGTCCGAGGGCGTGTGCCGGTGGCGGCAGGATTTCTGTCGCGAAGACGGATCATCGATTTCCGTATACCGTCGGGTGGGACGGGTGCTTTGTGCTTTTTATGCTTAAAGTTTGCTGTGTTTTTCGGTTCGATTAGCAGTTTATGTTTTTCCGTTCGACTGTCAGTTTGTTGTCTTTCAGTTCGACTTGTAGTTTGTTGTCTTTCGGTTCGACTGTCAGTTTGTTGTGTCTTTCGGTTCGACTGTAAGTTTGTTGTGTCTTTCGGTTCGACTGTCAGTTTGTTGTGTCTTTCGGTTCGACTGTCAGTTTATTATCTTTCGGTTTGACAAATAAAGCAGAAATTAAAAAATGTCTCTAAAAGTTCCATTAAGAGAATAATAAAAGCAGCAGCCAATTTAAAACCTATGAAATTGATTAAGAAACTTAATTGTATGTGTAATTTCAGCATAATTTTTGTCGATTTGGTGATGTTTCATTAATTTATTGATATTTTCCCCCACATTTAAAAAAATTCATCAATTTAGCAAAATTACTGTAATTTATTTGACAAGTGTTACATATTCGATGATACTACTGTTTATTTTAATGTAATTTTTTAGAAACATTTATTTGGAAAACGTTCAATATCTCAAGAACAGTTGAAGCTAGTATTATGTTTATGTGATCCATTTTAGAATAAAAAATTACCTATAAAGTAATTAGCTATTTAACATTATTGAATGTTCTGCTTTTTAACACTTTACAACATAGTTGACAAGAGTTTATGACTTTGTTCATCCTGTCTGTCTGTCCGTTAGCACGATAACTGCCGTAAAAATAACTTTATCAAAATGAAATTTTAGTATGTTGTAGGACCTACGGAAATATAAATGAATAATGTCATCCAATTAGTTTTGGATTGAACCCGGGTTGAAAAAATCAAATACATTGAATCCTATGGGATTTAATTTTTCAAACATTTTTAAGCTGATTTAAAATTCAGAAATTGTTTCGAAAGTTTTAGGAAATATTCAAATTATCCCATAATATATATAAAAAAATCAGCAAAATATATTCAGTAGTTTTTACAATAAAAATTAAAATAATAATTACACCTTTTATATAAAGAGATCACGTGATCCGCTTCAAAATAAGATATGGCATCCATCTTGTGTTAAAATCGTGATTTTTAAAGTTCTTTTTAATTCATATTGAGTGTTGCAACCGACCTAAAACCGTTTTATTTTTGCTTAAATTCTGTGCATTTACATACTGAAACAGCGCAATTACAATATATTTGAGTTTAAATAATCATCCAACTTTGATTATTTCTACATCGAACCTAATTTTCACTTATGGAGAATGTAAATACCAAAAGATGTATAATGAGTTGTATAAGAATTGTAGCATTTCTTTAACGCAAAATTATTTAGCTCACGGAGTCTGCAATATAGCTGATATGAATGAAATATTCATTGATTTTACACAAAGAAGCAGACGATTTTTTCGATGAAGTTTTAAGCATAGAGTTAAAATACTTGTACCTCTTGTGCTTCCATGGTCTTAAGTTTTTAAATAAAATAAATTATTTTAATATTGTGATGAATGAAATGAATGGAAATAGTTTATGAATGAAATGCTGCTTTTATAGAGAGAGCCAGACTTGTTTTATTTCGATGACGTCATTTGAATAAATTTCATCTGTTTTCGATGAAGTTTTCAAATATAATAAATTATCGTAGCAGTATGATAATTTTAAAAATATTACCTAGGAGTGTGTCGCATTTTAGAGATGTTTAAACCTGGCAATTTATATTTCAATGCCGTCATTTGAATGAAGTTCATTTTTTTTATGAAGTTTTAGGTTTTCAAATATAATAAATAAATGTAGTATTGTGATAATTTTAAAAATATTACCGAGGTATGTTACCGAGGTTAAAAATATTACCGAGATACATACATACATACATATAGCCTGACAGACAGATAGACAGACAGATGAACGGACAGATATCACTACAAAATAGTCAAAGTTTGTTCAGAAGGTCTTAAAACATATATTGGCATCAAAATCTTGAATTAGAGAATTTTCAATAAAACGATACTTTCTCTATAATATGGGAAATTAATAAGAGAACTCAGTTTTCGCTATGAACTATAAATGGTTGGTTTACTTTGAAGCCAATCCGAAACTTTATCTAGTCAATATATGCAGAATGTGAGTAGAAAGACAAAACTTAGTCATTAGCCTTTAATAATGTCGCAATATACAGGGTGTCTCAAAAACATTGACCTCGGATTTTATTCCTTAAATATTGATCTTAGACATATATAATAAATTACAAAGTTGCTTCAGAAAAGGTACTGACTTTTATGAAATGGATAAAAATTTTCAGGGGATTAAATTTGAAGAAATACAAAATTTAAATTTTTATATGGCCCCCGTACAAAAACATTTCCAAAGAATAAAATGTGCCGCATACACTAATAAGAGGATGTACAAAATTTCAGCATTTTATCATAAAAAGTCCCAGAGAGATGTTTAAACAAATTAGGTGAGGGATTAATCACACATTAAAATGTAAATGTTTACAGCAAGAGTGCAAATGACGCAACGCAGAAATGCATCACAGGCAAGAAATATCTGCCTCTTATCTTTACTGGTTCTTTGGCATGGATAGAAAGCATTTCGAACAAGCTTTGTAATCTTTGTGTAAAGTTATTATTTCTACACAGTGTAGATACTTTTGTATCAATAAATAGCAAAATTATTATTTATTTATGCAATCATTGTTTTCTTTCGTAATTTATGTATGACCCCTGAAACGCCATCTGCCGACATGATTTTTCCCCTCTGCGAACCATGTCGATGCATCGAAAAGTGGTTGAAGTCATCATTTTTGCCTTTTTATATCTCTGGGACTTTTTATGACAAAATGCTGAAATTTTGTACATCACTTTATTAGTGTATGGGACACATTTTACTCATTGGAAATATTTTTGTACGGGGGCCGTATAAAAATTTAAATTTTGTATTTCTTAAAATTTAATTCCCTTGAAAATTTTAATCGATATCATAAAATTCTGTACCCGTTTTAACGCAACTTTGTAATTTAATGTCTAAGACCAATATTTATGGAATAAAAGCCGAGGTCAATGTTTTTGGGACACCCTGTATATTGATATATTTAAAGAAAATTAAATTTAAAATATTCAAGTTAGCCTTGCTGTGAGTACAGTTTATTTTCAACACAAAACTTTTCCCTCGGCAAATGAAAAACTATCGGTTTAACATAATCCAAAATCTTCTGATACTGAAAACAATGTTAGCATTTTAAAGCAGTGAAATAAATTTTTAACCGAACTTGGCGACATTGGCTTCACTTGGCGCTCATTTACTTTATAAAAGGTGCCTTGAATTATTACTCAAAGCTGCTAAATTGCCGATTTCGAGGCGAGGGAAAACGAAAAGTTAATAATATCATTAAAAATAAAAAAATATATATCCCCTCTTTTAGAACAGTGGCACCTCTTAAGCACTTAACGCGGCTATTTGAGGTTAAAGACTATGAGCGAAAAAGTCCGGAAGGAACGGGAATTTAAAAAAAGGGAGCGAGACGCGTGAGTTGATGAGGAGTTTTGATTTGAATTGTTGGGAATGAGGAGTTTTGCGATGAGTTGCAAGTAGATGAGAAGAGAAATGATGAAAAGGAAATTAACGTTGGAAAAAGATTGAGTTTAAAAAAAAGGCCCAGCCATCGGATCGTAATTACGGGTGTGAGTAATTGTATGAGAATGTTGGAATCAGTTGTGAGCTGCTACGCAGTTCAGCGGTATAAAAGCATCCCGGTATAGGTTAATCTAATCATATAAATTGATATTTGACACTTTAGGTAGCGAAGTTGGCCAAACAATATCTTTTATGACATTTTATTTATTTTTATTTGTTTATATTACAATATTTCAGAGTGTCGAAGTCAAGGAAGCTAAAATTTAAAAATCTGATGTGGGCAGCACGTGACTTTCCCTGCAGACTTATATTCACGTTCTCTTTATTTTAATTAAATTTAAATCACTTTTGATTCAATTTTCGTTCTCATTTGATAACTGGACTTATTTTCAAAGGTGACGTAGAGAAAATACGAAAAAACTAAAATATGTTGAGAACGGCTAGTCCTAGTGTAATGGGGTTGGTCTTATTCTTTTCTTCGCTAAAAATTACATATTAAACAAGCATTTAATTGATATATTTGAGCATAAATAGTTTTTCATTTTAGATTTTGGCGATTTTTGCGGGCCATTTTGCAAAAGAAAGGCAGGTTATTCTTTTTCGAATCGTAACAAAATCTAATCAGCACCAAGGTGTCCCATAAGGGAACTATTTACCGAATTTTGTGAAATTCGGTCCATTAGTTTTTCAGTTACAGTGGACACAAGCTTTTGCGGGCCATTTCGCAAAAAAAAGGCAGGTTATTTTATCCCGAATCGTACCCAAAACTAATGAGCACCAGATTCGCCCACAAGTGACTTACCTACCAAATTTTATGAAATTCGGTCCATTAGTTTTTTAGTTAGAGTGGATACAAAATCTGCACAGACAGACATACAGACACACAGACAGATACACAGACAGACAGACACACACACACACACAGACGTCACTCTAAAATAATATTTTAGAGGTCTCGAAACGTGTAGATCCGTCGAAAACTCGAGTTGCGATTTTCGGTATGATTCCAATACTTTCCCTATATATTACCATGTATTGCAGGGAAAGTAAGAAAATGAGCTGCAATTCTTTTAATACGTTTTGCTTAAGAATGTATGACTCTTAGCGCCGAAAATAGGAATATTAATTGAAAATTGGCCCAGTTAGATTTTGTTACGAGTCGGTACTATAAGTATGCAACGTTTTAGCAACGATTTAGCAACGTTTTAATTGAGCTGCTAAGCGGTTTTAAGGGTTTTAGGAGTTTTAAAAGTGCCATAAACAGAGTGAATTTCCATGCTTCACAATTTATTTTGTATCTCTTCTGCTATACATCAATCATACCTGAAAATTTTATGGCTAATAAGTGAATACCTGTAGCAAATATGATACTTTTTCAAATAAAATGAATGTGATGGATGACAATTTTCAAAATTTTGTAACATTCATCCATTTATGAAAATTTTATTTTTATATAATTGTGTCTTGCGCGCATGATTGCAACAAAACTACTGCTTCCAGGAACGAAAATATCGCTGATTGTGATGTAAAAATATACGTTCAAGAAGTTATACTTTAAAATAAAACCTTTTGCATAATTATTTTAAAAATGAATTTTAAATTTAAATTAAATTAAATTTTAAATTTAATTTAAAATTAACTAGAGTGCGGCTCAACTCGACTTTCTGATATCAGAAATCATTTTTTTTTCAAATTTTATAAGAAAGAATTTGAAAAATCGCTATCGTTGGTCCAAATGATTGTAGCTATTGTGTGATACTATTCACTTAAAAAGGGCTTGGATCTTTCGATTGATGCTATACTTGACAATGTACCCCCGAGGGGCGGCGGCGTTAACTTGCCCCATAAGGAGGTAATGATGTCACGAACAAAAAAAATGTATCCGGGTATTTTTTCACAATGATTGAAACTATTAAGCCCCGTGATCGGTGAGTTATAAATAATCCCTTTTATGCATGATTATGCTAAATTTTGTCCTATGCTGCCATGTTAAAAAAAATATTAAATTCAAAATTTTCACTTGAATTTTAAAAAAATTCAGTCTAGTTCTAGATTTTTTTATAACAAAGCAGGATATAAAGTTTCGTGAAAATCCATTAATATTTGTGGCTGCTATTATGTACACAAGAAATCGAATACAGACATCAGACAGGGAGTTGAAAAGTGTTTAGAAGGTCTTAAAAACATATTATATTGACATCAAAATTTCGAAATCGAAAATTTTCGTGAAAATAATATTTTCTTAAGATAAAATCTCTGAGAAAGTAAAAATTTTATTATGCAAATGCTTTTATTTCGAAGTATAACTTCTTGAATGGATATCTGTGCATCATAATTAGTCATATTTTCGTTTCTGGAAGCAATCCTTTAGTTGCAATCATGCGCGCAAGCAATTCATGCGCGCAATCATAATGCATTCAAACAACATAAAAATAAAATTTTAATGAATTCCTGAATATTATACAATTTTTAAAAATGTTATTATATTCACCATACTGAAAAAATTATCATATTTGCTACAGGTAGTTAGTTCACTTAGTAGGCATGAAGGAGAGTATGAATTCATTGGAGAAGTTCACTTAGTAGGCATGAATTCATTGGAGAAGAGGTACAAAATAAAATGTAAAGCATGGAAATTCACTCTGTTTATGGCATTTTTAAGACTGAGACCACCTCCCCTTAGTGGTGAATCCTCCCCTTAGATATTTCAACCCCTCCCCTT
Organism: Amaurobius ferox; assembly: GCA_951213105.1. Taxonomy (NCBI): domain Eukaryota; kingdom Metazoa; phylum Arthropoda; class Arachnida; order Araneae; family Amaurobiidae; genus Amaurobius; species Amaurobius ferox. The sequence goes on from OX578154.1 coordinate 97,986,551, forward strand.
AGTGGTGAATCCAGGTCTAAAAGCAGGTCATGCGGAAATGTATGTTTCATTACACCCCTCGCGTTACCAATCTTATTAAAATTCTCAAGGGCTTTAATGGAGGCAATAGTAATGATAATTAATAATGTTACAACTATTGTGTTACATATTGTAACTATAACAGGGTTTTTGTTGCAAATTTGGTAGTGTATAGCAAATTTTGGAATGACGTGGCTTTTAAACCTCCCGTTTCTAGGGGCGCGACAGTCCAGTGGTTAAGGGCCGAGGATTGTACTCGAACGATCCGGGTTCGATTCCCGCCTCTGCCTAAACTGTCGCCGGGTACATGCGAGGTACGATCACGTTAAATATGTTGACCCGTAAGATATTCCGAGAGGTTGGTGGTAGGGGAAGGAGGGCACGGTCTCTGTGGATGCCTCCCCCACTGGGTTTCGATCTAAATCGAGTGGCACTTCCCGGCCGTCCAAACAGATACCTTACACTTTAGGGTAGGCCAGACGGTTTGGGTCGAAGAAAAAGAACCTCCCATTTTTCGCCCCCAGCCGAGATAATCGAAAATTCGGTTACATTAGACTCTGTCCAGTGTTCGATGCTATAAGTGTGCAAATATTTTCGCATCTTGTTCACTAGGGGACTTCTTGAAGTCTGAAAAAACAAAAACGGGCCAGACATTCATTATAGATACCTAATGCTAAATCAAATGACTAGGTGAAGTTAAATTATCCACCAAGGTGAATGCGTTGATTGCATGTCTGTGTTTATGTCTCGGTTCCACCTCTTCATTAATTGATGTATCCCTTGAATAGACTTCACCGTTAATACCCTCTATCTGATCAAGGGCTTTAAGTTGCAGCTATGTGTATCTGGATTTCCTACTCTGGATGGGGCTGTTTATGCATTTCCATAGATGTGATGTAAATACATTGAGTTGGAACGAGGTTTGAACGCTGAACTTGAACTTGATTTTAATGAAACTTGATTTCACAAGAGTTTTTACTTTCACAACAATACATGGTAATGTATAGGGTAAAGTATTGCAATTGTGTCGAAAATCGCAACTCCAGTTTTCGACGTATCTAAAAGTTTTGTGACCACTAGGACACGAAAATATAGTTTTAACGTCACATCTGTGTGTGTGTCTTGCAATTTTTGTATCCACTCTAACTCTAAAACGAATGGACCAACTTTCATTCGAAAATTTAAGGGGGTTCTGAACATTCGATTGCGTATAAAAACAACAGGCTTCCAGTGTTTACGGATTGTGATTTTTGTACCAAATTTGGTTCGAATCGGTCCATTCGTTCGTCAGTTATTGTCTCCACAGACTCACTGACACACACCCACACCCACACATACTTTCACACACACACACACACACACACAGACATCACTTCAAAACTGTTTGATTCGTGATCAGGGTTGCTTGAAACGTGCTCTCCCGTCGAAAACTCGGATTCGAATTTTCGACCCCGTCACAATACTTTCCTTATACATTATGTATATAAGGAAAGTAATAAATGGCTTGTTTCTTCTAGTCCATTCACTCAGAAAATCAATAGGCCTTTATCGGTAGAAATAATGTAAAAAGCCCTGCTGCCCCAACCGGGAATCGAACCCTGGATATCCGAACTGGCCAGCCGACGCTCTACCGCTGAGCTACTGGGACGAAATTGCAAGCTCTTCTCATCGAAGTGGGCTCTGCATTCTCCACCCTCTAATGTCAGATTGGTGGGCCACTGGCAATCAGACTGACCACCTCCTGCTATTTCTACCATAGGTTAGCCTCCTGCGATTACTAATTTTACCCAGGTTAGAATCCTGCGTGGTTGTTGTCCTCCCAATTTCAAATCAGCACTCAATCTTCCAGAGTCCACTGAATCTGTACTAGTCATACTAGGGTCATTTTCAGACGTCCGATATTCAGACCTTGGGTGCCTCCTGAATGCAGGAGGTATCATTTCCCGGCCGTGCAGATAGCTACTCTAAACCCAATATGTGAGTCGCACGGTCTGGGGTCTTCAGACGTCCGATATTCACCAGGACTGGTGATCCGGCTACAATCCTGTCTTATTTTCCTATCGTGAATCCTAATTTACAAATTTTTAAAAAATACCTCATTTACTTTTTTACTGGTCATGGCCCCTTTCTTGATTACCTATACTGGATAAAAATTAAATCCACCTCTAACTGTATTTGCAATAAATTTGGTAACGTTGACTATTACTTTTTCGATTGTCCTTTTTCTAAAAATTTATATCTCTGCAAACCCTCCCCCTCTAATAAACCAATTTGGTTCTCCAAAGTTCGTTCAAATCCCTCTTCAGTAGACAAAATTAAAAACTGTATTCTTGTTGCCATGGAAATTTCTAATAAAGTGACCTAAGCTTATAAGTAGATTCTACTCTCAATTAATTTTGGTCAATGAATCCCTTTATTTCACTTATATTAACTTATATGAACTTATTGTGTTCTCTCCATATTTTCTGTTTAAAAAAAAAAAAGCTATGTTAATTGCTTTTATTTTCTCTGTTTTTCTTTTTTTTACTCTTTTTATTCGTATTTTTACTTTCTTTATATACATAATGTATAAGGAAAGTATTGTGACGGGGTCGAAAATTCGAATTCGAGTTTTCGACGGGAGAGCACGTTTCAAGCATCCCTGATCACGAATCAAGCATTTTGAAGTGATGTCTGTGTGTGTGTGCGTGTGTCAGTGAGTCTGTAGAGACGATAACTGACGAACGAATGGACCGATTTGAACGAAATTCGGTACAAAAATCACAATCTGTAAACACTGGAAGCCTAATGTTTTTATACACAATCGAATGTTCAGAACCCCCCTAAATTTTCGAGTGAAATTTTGAAAAATCGTCAAAAAATCAAAACTGCAAATAAAGTTACGCAAATAGACATTTCTTATGTAATTTTTCATTAGAAAACGATTGACATAAATTTTAGAATGCTAGCTTGAACCGTTCTCGAGATATTGCACATTTTTGAAAAAAAATTATCAAAAACTCGAATAAAATGAAAAAAAATATATTTCCTATTGAGAAACATGTTCACTTTTCATATGTAATACCATGCGATACATTGGGTGACATCATTCTCGTGAATCTAGCTCGTTCCATTCATGAAAAAAGATACTTTGAGTAATACTTTTGTATTTGATCGCCAATAGTCATTTATCTGCTGTAAGAATAACTTATTTCTTCGTCCATAACGCTTGGAGAGATTTTGGCGACGATTTTGACGGAATGTCGCCAACTTGGCGACTTTTTGAAATGTTGTTAAATTAACCAAAATCTCGCCAAATTTGATAAAAATGAAGCTAAATCAATGAAAATGACGACTAATTGTCGAAAATTTAATGTCTTGGAAAGAATATAAGTATCTACTATAAGAAAAACCTATTTTTTTACTGTAAAAGTAGTAAACTCATTGCATTATATAAGGAAAGTCATGTGTTGCCCACATCAGATTTTTTCTAATTTTTCTTTTCTAAATTTTATTCTAAATTTCTGTTTTTGTTTTTCATGTGCCTAAATTTTTTTTTTCATTTTCATATACTTTCTTTTTACATATTTTCTAAATTTTACTTTTAAAATTTTATTATTTTCTTTAATTTTAATCTATTTTTCATTATGTTAATATACCCCATTCTAAATTTTATTTTTCAATGATCGTTTTATCTATATTCGCAATAACCCTTTTCCCATTTTTTAAAAATGGACGTACTTGTCTAGTTCAAATATAATGTAAAACTGTCTGTTTAATTGCACTATTTTTCATCCATTGTTATCTTTTTAGATCTAAATAAATGTTCGTTTGGCGGGATGGTATACCTTGGGAGCCTCCTGAGTGCAGGAGGTATCCTTTCCCGGCCGTGCAGCTAGCTACTCTAAACCCACTATGTGAGTCACACGGTCTGGGGTCCTCAGACCTCCGATATTTTTGCATTAACCAACAGGGTTGTCGTTGTTCGGGCTCTATTGCAAAGTGCCTTGCTACCTTAATCGAAAGTCGAATCCTGAATTTCGGAACTGGCCAGTCGACGCTCTACCGTTGAGCTACTGGGACGGAATTGCAAGCTCTTATCGTCGAAGTGGACTCTGTATATGCCGAAGTGGACTCTGTAATCATGCCGAATATCGTTCGATTTGCTCTATTTGTTCGTGAAATCTTGACAGCAAACTCATAAATATACAGACATGTAGATATATCATTGAAGTATTTCGTAACAAGGAATACCCAAAGCGTGTATAATCAAAATCCTTTCTATTAACATGTATCTCAAGCTGCTGTTAAAGTAATAACGCTAAAATAATTTCATTAAAAACAGTTTACAACGGAAAATTGAAAGCGCCCACGGGTCTCGAAGGCAAGGGACACAGCCTTCTTCGTCAGAACATACAAGAAGCGCAACTTTTATTTGTGAGAGCTAGATCGGCGACTGATGTAAGAGCAATAAACGTGACTGAAGCAGGGAGAAGTAGTTGTCAACGGTGAGAGAGCAAAAAAAGAAGTAAAGAACAAACAAAGGAAGTTTTAGGACACAATGAAGACCGGTAAAATACCAAAGAGGAAATTGAATGAGCCTTTATTTTCGTAGCTTTACTAAACAAGTGCTTTGAATCCGTTGTTGGACGTTCACTCCCCACTCCTACCTTTTTTTTTCTCTTTGGTTTTTTACCTCTTTTTTCTTGTGTTGCCGTTGGTAACCCCCTTTCCTTGCTTTATTCACGTTTACTGTTCTTACATCAATCTTCCATCTCGCGAGTGAAGGTTACGGTTCTTGTAGGTCCTGAAGAAGCATGTTGTTTCTTGTTTCGAAACCGGTAGGGATTTTGAATTTTGTGATGTATCTTGCTTTAAACAAGCTTGCTTTAAACAAGCTTTAGTTTTCGTACTATATTTTGCAGGGCGAGTAATAAACACTCGATAAGTAGTATATTCTTGTTGGTTAGAGAGTTAAAAGAAGGAGATAGAACTCCTATGGACGAAACTCTTGAAAATGCCATAATGTTTGAAAATTATATTTAGGCGTCGCGCTAGTATTAGCGAAGTAGTTGCTACCGTTAGTTGCTGTAAGAGAAAGGCAGGGTATTTAGTATATGTATATTTGATTGTTTTAAATTCAGGTTTCCCTAATGAGTATAATTAACCATTTTTTTAATAGTTGTAGGGTAGAGTATAGAATATATTGAGATAAAACTAAATTGGAAGGTAAAATAATTTTGAATACGTAGGAATAATCTTTATTGCTTCAGTTCTACTTTGTATTGCGCCAATAATTTATTTTTACAAAGTTGATAGTTTAAATAAATAATTTAGGCCTTCTCGCCATAGAAATGCATACAATGCAGGACCACTTATCTTATCCCAGCGCCATCTGAATGATTGCCTCAAATGATATTGGCGTTTTCTTAATATGAAGTTTTAATCCCTTACTTTTACCTCCACGTTGTTGGGTATTATAACTCTCACAGTATGGTAGATCAAGGGTTTGCCTCCAGTGAGATTAATGATGTTAAATCATTCACCTAGCTGAATGCTTTGATTGGATGTCCGTGCAAGTGTTCGAGGTTTCCGTGTCACCTCTTCATTAATAGTTTAATCTTCTGAATAGCCTTCACCGTTAATGCCGTAGATTGGATCTGGAGATTTACTCTTCAATTATTCCCTACATTTGGATTTCGATATCCGTATGTGGCTTATATGGCATCCTTTGATGTGTATACAATTCAGCTACCTAGATTCTTGAACCTGTATTTAACTTTCGAAGAGTATTGTCGTTGAATATCGTTGAAGAAGTTGCAAAATAGTGTCTAAAACGCCATTTCGGCGCACCTTAAATTCTTGTAATAAGCACGAACACTGGAGTCTTATCGAGTGGTCGCTTCTAGTCTTGTGGTCGCTTCTAGATGGTTTGCTTTTTTTTTTCTGTGTCTTTGACTTCACACATATCCGGAAGATAGGCCACTGCATGGCATTGGTTCCGGGAGTGTTGCCCGGGCTTAAAAGCACGCTTCTAACCGGGAAAGAGGTGTCGCAATCCACCTCTGCCATTTATGCTATGCAATTGGTCGTTTCCCTCTTTTATTTGAATCTTATATATATGTATATATATATATATATATATATATATATAAATATATATATATATATATATATATATATATATATATATAATATATATATATATATATATATATATATATATATATATATGATGAAAGTTTTTTATTCTGTATTATTTTGTGTTTTATATTCTGTTTTCTACATACTGACTTCTATTACATCTTTTAATTGTATATTTACATTTATTATTTACTTCTGTATTCAACCACCTACCTTTTGATTTTCATATTTGCAAAAAACTTTTTTAAAAAAAGGTAAAACCTGTTGTAAAGCTGCATTTGCGCTTATTACAGAGTTTATTCTCTTTTTAATTTTAATTTAATTTTATTTTGTTTATTATTATCGCTAACGCATTTCTATACTTTAACTACAAGCCCATCTATGTCTTAACATGGACCTCTATGGATATTGTTTTTACCTCCTATCTTTATCCTGAGTCTTGGTCTATAGTTACTCATTTGTAACAGATATGCTAGAGATGGGTTTTTTTGTACATACAGTAGTTTATGCATAGTTTTCGATTAAATTTTTTCAATTTCTATTTATATATATATATATATATATATATATATATATATATATATATATATATATATATATATACATATATATATATATATATACATATATATATATATATATATATTATATATATATATATATATATATATGGGGGGATGTATATTTATATGTATATATATAATATATACATATATATTTATATATATATATATATATATATATATATATATATATATATATATATATATGCATATATTATATATATACATATAAATACACACACACACACACACACACATATATATATATATATATATATATATATGTATTTATTTATTTTTTTCATGAACGTCTATAATTCCGGCTGTTTTGATAGTTATCAATTCCGAAATTATTAACAAAGTAGATGAAAAGAATGAACAAAGGTTGCAGAATATTTTACAGTGTAGAGTGGATACATGGATTGCACAGACAGACACACATACAGACGTCACGTCAAAAAAAATTTTTTTTTCCGAATTTCAGTGCTCGAAACGGGAAGTTCGTCGAAAACTCGACTTGCGATTTTCGACATGACTCCAGTACTTTCTCTATTACATTATGCAAAATGCCATATTTTATAGTATATATCGCTTTCTCTTTGTAAATCATCAAAGTCAGCAGGCAACTCAAAGATGAAGAAACAAATAAATTAACACAGCATAACGAAATAAATAAAAGTGTTAGAAACGAGTGAAAAGCAAATATCCATCTATTTATCTTTCTTTACTAATTAGAGCTTCTGCTAATAGAAGATAAAATGTGGCTTAAAAAATTAAAGAACAGAAACGCCCTGGACTGTTGAAGGCAGTTTTTTTTTGCAGTTTCTTAAAGAACTGTTTTAATTGGGTTTAATTACAGTGGGGAGCATTTAGCAGACGGTGAATTATCCACTGCAAAATCCTTGCTTATTTTTTTTAAACTTTTTTGAAGATGTATGTTTTGTATTTTTTTAACTCTGTTTAAGAGATGGGGTTGCAAATAAAAGAGTTGCAGTGCATTTACGTTTAGTGCTAGTAATCTGTTTCAAATAAAATCTTAAACGAAAACTACTTATAAATAATTAAATAGACGGTCGCTTCCTAAATAAGCGGCCACTACATATAAATAATTAAATAAGCACCCGCTGCTTTAAAAATACACCCTAAATAAATAATTAAATAAGCGTCCTCAACTTAAATATACTTAAATAATACATCCTATATAAGCGGCCATTACTTAAAACTAATTAAATAAGCGACCGGTACTTAAATATTACATCCTAAATAAGCGGCCACTATTTGTAAATAATTAAATAAGCACCCGCTACCTTAATAATACACTCTAAATAAATAATGAAATAAGCGTTCGCGACTTAAATTATACATCCCAAATAAACGGGCATTACTTAATAATTATATAAGCCCCCGCTATTTAAATAATACATCCTAAATAATCGGCCACTACTTATAAATAATTAAATAAGCGTCCGATACTTAAATATTACATCCTAAATAAGTAGCTGCTACTTATAAGTAATTAAATAGGCGGTCGCAACTTAAATAATACATCCTGAATAAATAATTAAATAAACATCCGCGACTTAAATAATACATCCTAAATAAGAGGCCATTTCTTATATATAATTATATAAGTTCCCGATACTTAAATATTACATCCTAAATAAATGGACAATGCTTATAAATAGTTAAATAAGCCTTCGCTAATTAAATAAGCGATTACTGCTTATAAATAAATAAATAAGCACTCGCTACATAAATAATACATCCTAAATAAGGGACCACTACTTATAAATAATTAAATAAGCACTTGTTATTTAAATAATACATCTTAATAAGTGTTAATTACTTTTAAATAATTAAAAAAGCGATCCCTACATAAGTAATATGCTACATAAAAAATATAAAAATCGCATGCTTTCTGCAAAACGTACAATATTAACCTTTTGCTTACGGGTAGGACAGCGTCCATCCCAAACGAAGAACTTCTCAAAAAGACAGGTATTTGACATAACCTATTTGAAACAGTTTCATCCGCCTTTGCAGGCGTTGATGTCCATGGACGCCAAAGCCTGCAAAGGTTAATATTGCATAGGCAAAAAGTTAATATTGTGCGTTTTGCAGAGGTAAGCAAAAGGTTAAATATGTTTGCATATAGATGGCGGTAGCGGTGAGGAGAAAAAAGTCCAGTCTTTAATATCGAAGGCTCCGCTGATTCAACAGTTTGAAGGGGTCGCTCTGTTAAAAAATTCATAATTAATCAATGGATGAGTTTAGGAATTTATTTTTTATTCTGGAGCAGTCTTTGATATTTTAAGGAGTTGCTGTTAAATTATAAACTTCGGATGGCACGTCAAGTTTGTTATATCGGGATACAAAAATCAGGGAGGTCTAAGACGCACGAAAAGTATATATATTTTACAAATTCACGGAAATTCGTCAATTAATCTTATGGATTTCATTTAAAGTTTGTGTGAAAGATAATTTTTCGAGCTTGCCCCAAACCATAATAAATCGGGCTAAAACATAAAATAACTAAAAAGGAATAATAATAATTCGAAATAAAAAAGTAACTCCGAATAGCCCTTTCCAATGTCCTAAAAAGTACCTACGTATTAAATTTCAGAAAGTAAAAGTGCCAAATTTTCTTTTAAAGTATATCAGCGGACCGGGATTCAATTGAACACCAATTTTATATAAAAGAAAAAAAATATCTTTTGTTTAAATTTAAAATGTGTATAAAAATTAAAATGGCATTACGACATAATGGTTAAAAAACAGAGCGTTATTTCCAAGATCCAGATACTTGTTATGTTTTCATCTTCATTATGTTATCTCTGTTTGGCATCAAATCGCTTGTACTAATTTTGAGAATGAACCGAAGATGCTCAGTAAAGTCTGATGTAAGTCTGTAAAAATCCTTGTTGCCCCAACTGGGAATCAAACCCTGAATCTCCGAGCTGGTCAATCGAAGCTCTATCGTTGAACTACTGGAACGAAATTGCAAACTCTTGTCTTCGAAGTGGACGCTGCATTCTCCACCCTTTAATGTCAGATTGCCAGCTGACAATTTGACTGACCACCTCCAGCTATTTTTACCTCAAGTTAGCCTCCTGCTACCACTATTTTTAACCAGGTTAGTATCCTACGTGGTCATTATCCTCTCAATTTAAAATCGGCGCTCCATCTTCCAGAGTCCACTGAATCCGTGCTAGTCGTACTAGGTTCACTTTCAGACCTCCGACATCTTTGCACTAACCTACAGAGTCGATTTGTTCAGGCGCCATTGTAAAGAAACTTGCTGTCCCAACCGGGAATCGAACCCCCCCCAGATTTCCGAACTGGCCAGCCGATGCTCTACTGTTGAGCTGCAGGGACGAAATAGCCAGCTCTTATTATCGAAGTGGACTTTGTAAGTCTTGAACGATACTGAGATTTATTAATATTGAGATTTATTAAAAAATATTTTATGGTGGTGTTACTGTGCTGCCGAGGTATGACTGAGTCTAATAGGAAAAACAATCACGGAACGAGATTCTTACATTAAAGCAGGCACACCACATTATAATATTATTATCGATTTACTCAAATTTAAAAAGAATATGGTCTTGTGACAGAGATAAGTGCGCTTTAATAGGTATCTGTAATTTGCACCTATGTGGTCAATATACATAAATTTATTCATGAAATTCAAGTATTACTAATTGTAATAGCGGGCGGCAACTAAATGCCCCGAGGTCCGCATCTAAATGCCTCGGAGGACGCATCTAAATGCTCCGGGGGTTGGTCATATCTTTGACATGCCCGCAATGCTATACAACTTTGTAATTAGCTCTTTTCGTATTGGTAGCTGGAGGTTCGCTGATTTTAGACTTTAAAAATTCATTAGAAATATAATTACGAATTTGGAGAAATTCCTTTGAGGCGCATTAGTTCAGGTATAGATGCTACTGTATGAAAGACCTGACACTTGTCACTGCGAACCCTATTATTTTTCTATAAATGTACCACATTTCATTGTTTTGTATACTATAGTTTTTGCTGTACGAGACAGAGAAAATCGATGGACGTGTCGAAACGAAAGAACATTTTTCACTTCAGAAGTACATAAAAAATCTGATGTGGGCAGCACATGACTTTCCCTGCAGACTCAAATTCATATTTTCTTTATCTCTTTAATAATTCATTAGATTGAGTTTAATTGACCCAAATAACACTAAATTTGCATTTTTAATTCAATTTTGTTTTTATTTGGTAATTGGACATTTTTCCGAAATCGGCGTAACAAAAATGTAAGAAATCACAAATATATCGAGAACGGTTAGTTCTAGAGGAATATAGTTGTTCTTATTCTTTTCCTCATAAAAAAAATACGTATAAAACAAGCATTTAATTGATATATTTTAACATAAGTAGCTTTTTTTTATATTTTGGAGATTTTTGAGGGCCATTTCGCAAAAAAAGGCGAGTTTTGTTTTTGCAAATCGTACCAAAAACTAATCAGCACCAGGGTCATACCCAAGTGAATTATCTACCAAATTTTATGAAATTCGGTCCATAAATTCTTGAGTTAGAGTGGATATCTACATTGCACAGACACACAGACAGACAGATCCATTAGTTTTTTAGTTAGAGTGGATACATACATTGCACAAACACACAGACACACAGGCAGACGTCACGCTAAAAATAGGTTTTTCGTATTCTAGAGGTCTCGAAACGTGTAGATACGTCGAAAACTCGAGTTGCGATTTTCGACATGATTCCAATACTTTCCCTATACATTACCATGTATTGCAGGGAAAGTTATAGTAAGAAATCTCGTAAATTACATCTAAATTAAACAATCTGATATGAGCAGTACATGACTTTCCTTGCAGTCTCAAATTCATTTTCTTTTTATTCCTTTAATAATTCATTAAATTGAGTTTAATTGCACAAAATAACACCCATAATTATTTTACATTACACTGAATTTGCACTTTTAATTTAATTTTCGTTCTCATTTGGTAACTGGATTTATTACGGATCCACACGTTTCGAGACCTCTAGAATACGAAAAAACTATTTTTAGCGTGACGCCTGTGTGTGTGTCTGTGTGTCTGTGCAATGTATGTATCCACTCTAACTAAACAACTAATGGATCGAATTTCATAAAATTTGGCATGTATGTCACTTGTTTGAGATCCTGGTGCTGATTAGTTTTTGGTAGGAATCGTAAAACCAAAACCTTTTTTTGCGAAATGGCCTGTAAAAATTTCATGTATCCACTCTAGCTAAAATACAATTGACCAAATTTCACAAAATTTAGTAGATAAGTTACTTGTAGTTTGCTCTATTACTGATTAGATTTTGGTACGATTCGGAAAGGAACCCCTGCCTTTTCTTGGAAAATGGCCCGCAAAAATCTAAAAAAAAAGACTACGTATACTCAAATGTATCAATTAAATTCTTGTTTTATACGCAATTTTTGACGAGGAAAAAGAATATAATACACTCCATTATGCTTTAGGACTAACCGTTCTCAAAATATTTGAGATTTCTTGCCTTTTTGTTACACCGATTTCGGACAAATGTCCCATTATCAAATAAAAACAAAAAGTGAATTAAAAAAGTAAATTTAGTGTTATTAAACTCAATCTGACGAATTATTAAAGAAATAAAGAAAATATGAATTTGAGTCTGCAGGGAAAGTCATGTGCTGCCCACATCAGATTTTTTTCATAGGCGGCGCAGCGGAAACGCGAAAAAACCAAAAATCTCGAGAACTGCTAGCCCTAGTGTAATGGGGTTGGTTTTATTCTTTTCATCGTCAAAAATTACGTATAGAACAAGCATATAATTGATACATTTGAGCACATAGTCTTTTATTTTATATTTTTGCAATTTTTGTGGACCATTTCGTAAAAAAAGATAAGTTCTTCTTCTCCAAATCGTACTAAAATTTAATCAGCACCAGAATATCCTCCAAGGGACTTAGTTGCCAAATTTCATGAAATTTGGTCAGTTAGTTTTTTAACTAGAGTGGATACATCAATTTTTGTGGTCCATTTCGTAAAAAAATAATTTTTCATACTAAACCGTACCAAACTGTAATCAGCACCAGGGTTGCCCCCAAGTGACTTACCCACCAAATGTTATGAAATTCAGTCCATTAGTTTTTGAGTTAGAGTGGACACATACATTGCACAGACAGACACACAGACGTTACGCAAAAAATAATTTTTTCGTATTCTACAGGTACCAAAACGTGTAGATCCGTCGAAAACTCCAGTTGCGAGTTTCGGCAGGATTCCAATACTTTCCCTATACATTACCATGTATTTCAGTGAAAGAAAAAAAGGGCTCCATCCTGCAAAAATCCACTATGTAGATACCTGCTTACAAAAATTGTTTGTCTATCCAGGACGAGAACTCGCAGCTCAAATACTTTGTCTTTGATATTAAATATTTCATAAACTACAATATATATCAAGTAAGAAAGATTAATCACACATAAAGCATTGATTAAGAAACATTTTCAAACTTCATTGCAATTTCATTTAAACATCTCGAAAATTCGATATATTCCTTGGTAATATGTTATCCTTGGTAACATACCTCGGTAATAATTTTAAAATTATCACAATACTGCATTAATTTATAATATTTGAAAACTTAAAGCTTCATCGAAAAAAATGAACTTCATTTAAATGAGGGCATTGAAATATAAATTGCCTGGTTTAAACATTTCTAAAATGCGATACATTCCTCTGTAATATTTTTAAAATTATCATAATAATACAATAATTTATAATATTTAAAAACTTCAGCGAAAACAAATGAACTTTATTCAAATGACGTCATCGAAATATAAATCGCCTGGTTCTCTCTATAAAAGCAGCATTTCATTCATAAACATTTTTCCATTCATTTCATTCATCACAATACTATAATAATTTATTTTTTTTAAAAACTTAACAATGGAGGTACAAGTAATTGAACTCTATGCTTAAAACTTCATCGAAAAAATCGCCTTCTTCTCTGTGTAAAATCAATGAATGTTTTATTCATATCAGCAATATTGCAGACTCCATGAGCTAAATAATTTTGCGTTAAAGAAATGTAGCAATTTCTACACAGGTCATTCTACATCTTTTGGTGTTTACATTCTCCATAAGTGAAAATTAGGCTTCGTTGTAGAAATAATCAAAGTTTGATGATCATTTAAACTCAAATATATTGTAATTGCGTTGTTTCAGTATGTAGATGCACAGAATTTAAGCAAAAATAAAGCGGTTTTAGGACGGATCCGGCAATAAATATGAATTAAAAAGAACTTTAAAAATCACTATTTTGACACAAGATGGGTGCCATATTTTATTTTGAAGTGGGTCACGTGATCTCTTCATATAATGGTGACGTGATCTCTTCATATAAAGGGTGTAATTATTAGTTTAACTTTTATTTAAAAAACTACTGAATATACTTTGCTGAAATTTTTCTTTATATATTTTATGGGATAAATTGTATATTTCCTAAAACTTTCCATGTAATTTGTGAATTTTTAATTCGCTTAAAAATGTTTGAAAAATTAGGTCCCGTAGGGTTCAATGTATTTCCATTTTTCAACTCTGGTTCAATCCAAAACTAATTGGGTGATATTATACATTTATATTCCCATAGGTCCCACAGACCGTCTGAACAACATACTAAAATTTCATTTTGATAAAGTCATTTTTTTGGCAGTTATCGTGCTAAAGGACAGACGGACAGACAGACAGAGTCATAAACACTTTTCAACTATGTTATAAAGTGTTAAAATTTAATTTTATGAATGACATCAAATTCTTTTCATCGAACATTATTCAAATGACAATGAATATTTCATTCATATTAGTTTTATTTCAGACTCTAGAGCTAAATAATTTTGCAGGAACAAAAGTTCAATAATTCTTATGCAATTCATCTTACAATCAGTTGTTTACTTTCTGCATCCATTAAAATTAGTCTTTGTCGTAGGAATAATGAAAGTTTGATGATCATTTAAACTCAAATATATTGTAATTGCGTTGGCGTCGAATATAGAGGCAGAGAAAATACACAAAAATAAAGCGGTTTTAGGACGGATGCAACATTGAAAATATATGTAAAAGAATTTTAAAAATCTCGATTTTTACTCTGGGAGAAAAAAGATGGATGCCATATTTTATTTTGACGTGGGTCATGTGATCTGTTCGTATAATATGGGTGTAATTAATTTTTAATTTGTATTTAAAAAAATATCAAACATATTTTTCTAAATTTTTATTTATATATTCTATGGGATAATTTGAATATATTTTGATATTTTCGAAGCAATTTGTGAATTCTAATTTTGCTTAAAAAATGTTTGAAAAATTATTTCGCATAGGGTTCAATGTATTTCACTTTTTCAACCCTGGTTCAATCTGAAACTAATTCGGTGATATTATTTATTTACATTCCCATATGTGTCCCACAGACCGTCTTAACAACATACTAAAATTCCATTTTGATAAAGTCATTTTTACAGCAGTTATCGTGCGATCGGATAGACAGACAGACAGAATGAACAAAGTCATAAACGCTTTTCAACTATGTTGTAAGGTGTTAAAAACGGTTTATATGTACCCTCCTTGCTCCAAAAACTAAGAACACATAAAAAGAATACTAAGAGCACCAAATCGATCAATATCTAGTTTAGAATTGAGTGCGTTTATAATCGCAGAGAAAATCGCCAAGGGAGGCCCCGAACCTAATCATAAAACTTTTCGAACACATTTTGAGTGTGTTCGATTTTAATACAGTATACGCACAGACAAGACATCTCTGTGATGTCTACTGGGGGAACTAGACTGTGGAAAGGGTTGGTCGGTAGAAGGGCATTAAGTTATCCCCTGAGAAGTTGTGTACACTAGAGGTTGTACTTAGTGGGGGAAGTTCATTAATATCAACGATGCCATTGAATGTGCATTAAGGGATTGTTGCGTTTATTACTTTTTATTCTACAGAATATAATATAAAGTATTGTTTTTATAAAATTTTTGATTTCGAGGTTTTGATGCTAATATATGTTTTAGGATCTCTTGAATAGGTTTTGACTATTTTTACAATGATGTTCATCTATCTGTGGTCGATTTGTTGTGTACACATTAGTTGTCACAAATATTAATGGATTTACGCGAAACTTTTTATCCAGCTTTGTAAACGAAAAATCTAAAACTAGATAGAATCTTTGGAATTCGAGTGCAAATTTTATATTTTCTTAACATGGCAGTATAGGACAAAATTTGACATAATTATACACAAAGTGGATTATTTGTAACTCAGTGATCACACGAAACTTGACAGTTTCAACCTTTATAATGAAAAAAAAATCTGATGTGGGCAGCACATGACTTTCCTTACATAATGCAATGAATTTATTACTTTTACAGTAAAAAAATAGGTTATTCTTATAGTAGATACTTATATTCTTTCCAAGATATTGAATTTTCATCAATTAGTCGTCATTTTCATTGATTTAGCGTCATTTTTATCCATTTGGCGAGATTTTCGTTAATTTGCCAACATTGAAAAAAGTCGCCAAAATCTCACCAAGCGTTTCAGTCGGAGAAATAAGTTATTCTTATAGCAGATAAATGACTATTGGCGTTGAAATACAAAAATATTACAAGAGTATCTTTTCTCATAAATGGAACAAGCTAGATCCACGAGAATGATGTTACCCAATTTATCGCATGATGTTACATATGAAAAGTGAACATGTTTCTCAACAGTTAATATATTTTTTTTAATTTATGGAATTTTCTGATAAATTTATTTGAAAAATGTGCAATATCTCGAGAACGGTTCATGTTAGCGTTCTAAAGTTTAAGCAATCGTTTTCTAAGGAAAAATTACGTAAGAACTATTTGCGTAACTTTATTAAAAGTTTTGATTTCTTAATGAATTTTTCAAAATTTCACTCGAAAATTTAGGGGGGTGCTGAACATTCCATTGCGTTTAAAAACAGTAGGCTTCCAGTATTCATGGATTGTGATTTTTATACTAAATTTCATTCGAATCGCTCCATTCGTTCGTTAAATATCGTCTCTATACACTGACTGACACACACACACACACACACACACACACACACACACACACGCACACACACACACATACATCACTTCAAAAATGTTTGATTCGTGATCTGGGGTGCTTGAAACGTGCTCTCCCGTCGAAAACTCGAATCCGAATTTTCGACCCCGTCACAATACTTTTCTTATACATTATGTATATAGGGAAAGTAATAACTGAGATAGTGAAAGTATAACATTCAGTTTCGTGACATAATTAGCCCCCTCGGGTGGCAAGTTACCCTCCCATGAGTGGGTATATTTTAAAACTTGGTATCAATCTACATACTTTTTCAAGCCCGTTGAAACAAAAGGTGACATGCTATAATTGTGATAATTTGGACGAATAATACAGATTTTTCAAACGTTATCTTGCAAAATTTGAAAAGCAAAGGAATAAAAAAATCACGTATTACTTAAGTATGGATTCTAGTATGAGAAAATAGAGTTTAGCTACACTGCAGTTGATTTTAATTATGTAATAAATTGTTCATTTATATTATGCAGAATGAAACCCATATATGAAAGCCATTGACTGGATCTTTAAAAAGGTATATTTCATGCAAGTGGTTGCCGTATACATGTATGTCGAAAAACAAAGCTTAGAGTTGGATGCGTTTGCTATTGTTGCATCTCATTAAACAGCTTATACTCATCTAATTTCATAATGAAAGGTTTGATTAATGTAACAATCTACAAAACGTAGAGTTAGAGAGGAGATAAAACTGCTATACACGAAATGATTGAAAATACCCCAAAAGCTTTGAGAATTATATCTAGGTGTCACTGGTGCTAATAATGTTAAAAAAATCATTCAAAAATGGACGACGGGTCTTCAGAACATTGGATTGCGTTTAAAATCATAAAATCAATACGGTTTCAGTGTTAGTGTTCACTGATTGTAATCGCACCAAATCATGTTCGAAGCGCTTCATTATTTCCTAATATATGGCATCTAAGCATACACACACAGAGAGAGAAAGGGATATCACAATATATATATATTTTAGACCTAATTTTAGATAGATTATTAGAGAATTTTTTAGACCTATAAATTTAGATACTCTCAATAATCATGTAATCACCAATCTATATGATAAAAAAGATTCTTACAACTTCACTATCATAAAGCTGCTATCATATCAATCTTGTAATTCTATTCAATTGTTTAGAAACATCGTTTTAAACCAACTATTTCGAATACATCGACTTTCTGATCCTCAGTTTCACTTTCTCCACATCAATAAGCTTAAATAGCATTTGTCAAAATTACCAATATCCCGAAGTATTTGTAAATAATATTATTAATAATTTCAAATATACCACGTAATCATTTTACACATGCATTATTTATCTTAGATTGGATAACTCATTTTTGAGAATTCACCCATTCTTATCACCTAACTTACCACTTGGCCTGAGTCTATACTGTTTACTATTTTCCACTTGTCCTGAGTCCTATACTGATTACTATTTTTGAAAGTCTCCATACATATTATGTTTCGTTCAAATGTATTCATTCCGGTGCCCACTCGCATTGACGAAGTGAGGTGAAACGCTCAGTCGCTTGTTCAATCTACACGTGGTAACAGCGCTCGTGAGTTAATATTTCTGTTCGAGGATGTTTTTTCTCATTTTTTTTTTCTTCTTTTTTGATTTGTAATTCTATTGATTTATTTTTTCTCCTTCCGCTAGCCAGTAGACAGTTCCAATGGTGTCTATATTTAAATACTATCGTCATTGTCAGAAACTGGCTATTCTATCAGTTTTAATTCGAATTGTATGGCTGTCCTGCTGAGAATGCAATTTCGAACTAACCGCCATTTTTTTGTGTAGTTTCAATTGATTACTCTCTATGTCTTAATCTTTTATCTTCAGATAATTATTATTGCCTTTTCTCATTTTTGCCGTATTTCCTTTTTCATTTTTATTTATATTTATATATACTTTTTAATTGTGATTTTTGTATCGTAATAATATTCTCATCCCCCTTTCCATTGTAGTGATATGTTACCTTCTATTTTTATCCGTAGTCTTGGTCTATAGTTACTCATTTGTAACTGATATGCTAGAGATGAGTTTTTTTGTACATACAGTAGTTTATGCATAGTTTTCGATTAAAATCTTTCAATTTATATATATATATATATATATATATATATATATATATATATATATATATATACTGATTTCCAAAAGTTAAGTAAGCAATGCAAGTTTTCATTTTTAGAAATCGTATTTGAATTTGAGTGTCTGAAAATCGCTGCGAATGTAGATGGCAGTATGCAAATATCGTATGTTACAGCCAATCACGATTGACTGCCCGGATATATGCTAATTAGGCAGTCACTGAAGACGCCAGCATTCTGAAGGATTTGAGGAGGTGCATTTAAATAAGGATACGAAGTGTTTATAACTTTCGTAGGATTATTTTTGATGATATTCGTTGAAAGAAGACGAATGACAGATAGTGAGCGCTGTCGGACGCATTGAAGCAGGACAGTCAATCAAAGATGGCGCTATTTTCTTTGACGTTGATCATTCGGTAATTTATCGATTATCGAACCAATTCCAAACAAGTCAAACAGTTGTCCGGAGACCTGTGCCCGGTCGTCCAAGGGTTACCACCCCCTCTGATGATCGGTATATTGCTATAGTAGCCAAGCGGAATCGAAGAGCAACCTCCACAACTGTTACATCCATGGTTGCAGCGGCATTTGGTAAGACAATATCTGCTAGTACTGAGCGCCGAATACACCACGTGAAGGAACTGTACGCCCACGTTTTTGTGTTCCACTAACCGTCCAAGCCAGGTGGGCAAGATTAAAGTGGTGTTGTCAACATGTCAATTGGACTGTCTCAGATTGTAGCAACGTCCTATTCACGGACGAGTCCATATTTACCCTGGAATGAGATGATAAGCCTGTAAGGGTCTGGAGAGAATGAGGCACACGCAATCAGGCCAAGAACATCATCGAACATCATGCATTCAGAAGTGGCAGCTTCATGGTGTGGGCTGGAATTTCAATGGGATATCGCAGAGCTGCACATCTTTAGTGACGGTTCTGTGACGGCTACACAATATAGGGATGAAGTCCTAGACCCCATTGCGAGACTGTACGCTGCAGTAGTTGGTCCCGATTGCCTCCTTATGGACGATAATGGCCGTCCCCATCGTGCTAAAATTTTTGACGAATACCTGGAAAGTGAGGGCATTTCTCGTATGGAGTGGCCGGCGTATTCCCCCGAATTTAATCCCATTGAAAACATTTGGCATGCCCTCGGGCGTGCTGTCTCTGCACGTTTACCTCCTCCAGCCAGTCTCAGAGAGTTGGAAACTTGCCTATTGGAGGAATGGCCATTGCTCGCATCTGCGATGGTTGGTCACCTGATTGAAAGCATGGAAAATCGTTGTAATAAAGTTTGTGTGAAGGTGTCGGAGGTGGTCACATACCATATTAATGTAAGTTTTGTTTGGTTTGATTGCCTTTAAACATCATTTTGTTAATGACCCAAATGTGACGTCATCATATAGGTTTCGAAAAGTAAATATTTTTTTTCATCTTTGTATATAATTCTTATTTTCTTTAATGCATAAACACATTTGCTACCTTCATGTACAATTTTGAGTTAATCAAAGCTTTACTTTTCCATTTTTGTTGATTTTACTGTCCGTACTTAACTTTTGGAAACCAGTGTATATATATATATACAGTCATGCACACAGAAACGTAGAATTTCACCATTAACGAACCAGGTATGGCCCTCGAAAACGTACATGGTTTCGGAAATACTTTACATTTCATTTTTTCTAAATTATTTTCTTTTTCGTGTTACAATTTAGGGAGCCAGGAAAGGTCTAGCTCCAAGGGTAGTTTTTTCAGTTTGATTCTTTTCATCTATTACACTATTCATGCATTTACACCATGTATATTAATGCAGGGAACAAGGGGATTAGTACCTTAAATACCTGTATTACATATGCAATTTATAAAACTTAAGTTATAAAACTTAAATCTTAATTTAATCATTGAGTGTAGTTATAGACTTAAATTTATCAGAATTTCAAATATATTCAAAATATGTAAACAATTTGTAATCATTTTTCCTACTGCTTTCCTTATATATGAACCAGCGAAAGAGGGGTATTTAATACCTATTTAGTACCTGTATTATTTTTAATGGAATTTTCCTTCAACCTTTCGTTAAGTCTATTTTAAATTCACATATGCTCTACAGATTAATTATAATAATGATAGTTCACTGGTATTTATAATACAAGTAAAATAAATTTCTAATATATATACAGACTAAAACATCGACTCACGCCGCAAAATAATCCGATAGTAATGAAATTGTCTGCAAAAACCTGTCGACGAATATGCAAATGATCAAAAATTCACAGCCAATGAATAAATAGTCGGAATTACGGCGCATTGAAATTGAGTGCCCTGGTGGTGTATATAAGGGGCGAACCTCGCTTTCAGTAACAAAACGTGCAGTAGATTTCAATTGCGTTTACGTACCTTGATTGTAACAATACCTCACCGGTGATTTCGCGGCTACTACGAGCATATGAAAGAGTTTGAAAAAGGGTGTGCGGTCGGATTGCACGAGGCTGGATGGGCACACTGAGGGAATCGCTCGGCATTTGGGTACGAGCAGCAATTAGACGATGTTGGCAGAAATGAGTCCAGAATGGCAGATTTCAGCGGGCAGCCTAGAACGACAACAGAACGGGAAGATAGTGCAATTGTCAGAGCAGCTGTGACAACATGAGATTCGTCGTCATCAACCATCCAGCGTGTAACAAATATGGAAGTGACACACGGACCATTAATAGAAGACAACGGGAGCAGAATCTATACTCGCGGCGCCCATTACGCCGCCTACCACTGACCAGTATGCATCGTCAACAGCGATTGAAATGGTGCCGGGGCCGATCAACCTGGAATTGTTCAGATTGGGAACGAATTGTCTTCAGTGATGAGTCCCGTTTCGAACTGAGTCCAGATGATCCGCGCAGACGTGTCTGGAGACAGCCCGGATATCGTCAGGATCCTGCTCTTACTGTCACACGCTACACGGCCCGACAACAGGGAGATATGGTCTGGGGTGTCATTTCGTTTGATAGCCGGACCCCTTTGATAGCCTTCGTGGCACCCTCACAGCACAGCGGTGTGTTGCCGACATTTTACGACCCGTTGTATTGCAATTCTTTTCGTGACACCCCGGGCTAACTTTCCAGGAAGATAATGCCAGGCCACATACGGCACGGCACGCCTCTCTATTGATTGTCTGCTTGCTTACGACACAATGCCTTGACCAACCGGATCTCCAGATCTCTCACCTATTGAGCACATTTGAGCTAAGATTGAGCACATTTGTCCTGTGACCATCCCAGGATGTAGACGAAATAGCTCGTCAATTGGAGGCTATTTGGAACGACATCTCTCTGAACACTATCCGGCAATTTTATGCATCAATGCTACGTCGGATAACAGCATGTATTAAGGCCAGAGGTGGACCAACGCCATATTGACGTGCTCACTTTGTGTAGATCTTTCAGTGCAATAAGTCATCTAATTATTCTGAAATTCTAATCATCTCTTTTTCTGTACATCCACATTACGCGTACCAAATTTTGTCTCATTTGGATAATTTCTTCTTGGTGCGTCGATTTTTTTGTCTTTGATTTTATATATATGTAAGCAATACACACACAGACACACACACACACACATATAAATATATATATATATATATACATATATATTGGCCGTATGTTATTACTAACACTGAACTCTACAAGAGTACTGTACAGGAAGCAATTGAGATGGAGTTAAAAAAACGCAGATGGAAATGGACTGGACATGTCTTGAGAATGCCGCAGCATAACATCCCTGCTGTGGCACTTACTTGGGCGCCTAAAGGAAAAAGATCTTGGGCTCGGCCCAAGCTTACTGGAGGAAACGACCAGGGTGGCAACGCAAGCTGAAGATCTTATGTGCCACTATCCAGGATGAGTTATGATGATGATGATGATATATTGTATATATATTACTGACAGCTATACCGATGGTGTTTTGGTGGAAACTGCGAGAATATCTTGGTTGGGCTATAATGGCAGAAGATTATGTTCTTGAACATAAAAAAGGTATTGATATTTTATAAATTCACAAAACTTTAACTACTAATAATATGGATTCCATTTAAAATTTGTTTAAAAGTGAATTTTTTGATCATTTCGATGGTGTCAGGATGGGAACTCTGTGATAAATTTTTGTGTCGTTAAAGTTTCGATTTGTGTAAAAATCGTCCAAAATCATGCTAAAACATAGAATAACTGAAAAACTAATTTGAATTAAAAAAAAAAATTCGTCGAGGATCATCGTCTCGTGTGTTGAAGTTCCTATGTACCAACTTTCATGGCCGTACGATGCTTACATTTACTGCTACAGACGACAAAAACAGACACACAGACACATACTTGTATATCCCTTTGTTATTATAGATGTATTATATGGAAAATAATTACAATATATTTTTGATTTGGGTATACCAAATGTAGAAAGATGATGTTTCCAATGCTCCTTGAGAAAGAAGCATCCCGAACAACACTCAATTTGAAGATTCTTGGATTATAAATACACTTCTGAATTAGACTTATACAGCCGGGCATGGAAAGAATTGGTTTTCGGAGGACAGAATTTCCGAAAACTCTTGTTAGTACCTTTTGGCGACAGATTTAAAGAGATCAATGCGTCTAATAGGCACCCTCTGGGCGCTTGCTTCGATTTCTTCTGGTGTAGCTTTTTATTCGATTCTTCATTTATCCGCGTGTAGAGAATTTATTTTGGATGTAAGTTAATAAAAAACGGTGAAGTTTGGCCTGCGTAAATTTAGGAAAAAGTTTAGAAACTTCCTATTGAGTACACTGATTCAAAAAGTTTCGGTAAAAGTTTTCTCTACGGAGTTCTCATACGGAGTTGGAATTGTAGATAAAAATTTCATGACATCGTTGTAGGAAACGAAAAAATCTGATGTGGACAGCACATGACGTTCCCTGCAGACTTATATCCACGTTCTCTTTATTTTAATTGAATTTAATTCACTTTTAATTCAATTTTCGTCCTCATTTGGTAACTGGACTTATTTTCAAGGGTGGCGTACAGAAAGTACGAAAAAAGTAAAATATCTCGAGAACGGCTAGTCCTAGTGTAATGAGGTTGGTCTTATTCTTTTCTTCGTTAAAAATTACGTATAAAACAAGCATTTAATGGATATATTTAAGCATACGTAGTTTTTATTTTAGATTTTTACGATTTTTGTGGGCCTTTTCGCAGAAAGAGGCGGGTTCTTTTATCCCGAATCTACCCAACACTAATCAGAACCAGATTAGCCCTGAAGTAACTTATCTATCAAATTTTATGAAATTCTGTCAATTAGTTTTTTAGTTAGAGTGGATAAAATATCTGCACAGACAGGCAGACCCACAGACAGACAGACACACACACAGACGTCACGCTAAAAATAGTTTTTTCGTATTCTAGAGGTCTCGAAACGTGTAGATCCGTCGAAAACTCGAGTTGCGATTTTCGGCATGATTCCAATACTTTCCCTATACATTACCATGTATTGCAGGGGAAGTAAAAATATCTATATGTGCCGAACACATGACTCTTCTTACAGATGAACAAATGTTGATTTGGTTGAGGAAATAGGGACACAAATTACAGCAGCTGTCTGATAACTCGGCATTGCTAAATATCAAGAGGCTTTTGCTTCTTTTTGATTAAAATGAGTATGCAGAATTTCATGGAAAACATTTTATTATTTTGAGGGATATCGGCCTTCAGGATGAAAAATAAAGATTCTAAAATCTCTGGAATAGCTAGTGATAATTCCTAAACATTGGAATCCTATTATTTCCCGTTAAAATGTATTTACACACCCAACTGATAATAGGAAGCATTTTATTATATAAGAATATATATTCTGTCTGGCCGTCTGTCTGTCTGCTTTAGTAGCGATTCGAGGTTCTTTGAGGTCCCAAGCGAACTTTTTAAAAGAGCCTGCCTGAATAAATAAATGCAGTCAGAACTGCCCGTAGAAAATGTGGGCCCCTCACAATTATTTATCACAGGCTCCCTCCATATTTGATTTTCTTATTTATTACCATTTTTCATGTCTTCGCCTGACTTAAAGAAAGATTGTCGATCTGGGTCCCCTCTGGTGCCCGCCCTTACCTTCTAGTGGTGTCTGTTCTCCCTTATGGGAGGCCAGTAAAACGAAGCAGTAAAACGTCACTAATTCTAAAAGTGATAATCTTGAAAATTCGATTATCAGGTGATGATTTGTTTGTGCAAACGTTTTAGTATCACACACTCTGGATCTAAAAAACAAAATCAAGCGAGGTCTCATAAAGCCGTACAAAATTTTGAGGTTCTCTATAAAGATGAGGCCCCAAGTCGTCACTTAGATTGCTTAACCTTATGGATGCTCGTAGTCTGTTTATAAATTTGGCGACAAATTTGGTTACGTTTGGAAAATGTTGTTACGAATTTGGAGCGCCAACTTGGCGATTTTACGTAAATGTTGCCAAAGTCACAAAAATGTTGCCAAATGGACAAAAAATGATGTTAAAATAAAGAAAATGGCGCCCAATGGATAAAAATTCAATATATTCGAGAATCAGGTTCAATTTCTTTAATAATCCCTCTCGCTTTCGGAGAATGACATTATTTATATGGAATCTAGTGAGCTTCACTGTTTGTTTTTACAGGTTCGTTTAGCAAGATTTAGTATCAATTTTATATACATGGGGATATAGAGGGAGGATACTATAGATATAAGATATTATAGGGTCTGGTCTAACGTTTTAGGACGTCACATATAATTATTCGCTTGGATTATTAAAACATGAATAAATCACATATATCCGCGACATATAAGAAAAGTTCAATGCATTGATTCTCAAGCAGTGTTCAGCGGAACTCTATGACTCGGCAAGCTTATGAACGGTGAGAATTTACAAAAGATTGCAAAGAAAAAGTATAATCTGTGACTTTTTTTTTGTAATTGAGTAAACAAAAAAAAATTGAAATTATTGCGATTTTAAGGTGATCCATAAATAAAACAACAAACCATTTTCTAAGTTTAAAGCAGTTATATATTCACGTGATAGTTAACATTTAAACAGCTGCATTTAAGGACATTTAAGATAGTTAACATTTGACAGAGTAGAACTTGGGAAGAGGAATTTCATTGAGGCAGGAAATTTTTGCACCAGCAAGGAATTTAGTTGGCAATAATGAACATTATCAACACTCCAGCCAAATACTCATAGGTTTTCCAGATAAACATATTCATTAAAAGAAAAAAAAACCCATGCATTTTTGATCCCATTATCCGAAAACGTAAATATATCATAAAACAATAAAATTCAACTTGTTTCCAGATAACAATTTTGTGTAAAACAATTATTTTAACACAGAATCCTTTTCAAAAAGTTTGATGTGCACCACATGACTTCTACTACAGACTCAAATTTCGTTCTAACTTTCTTTCTTTCAGAATTCATTAAAGTGGGTCAAATTACACAAAAATAACACGGATAGTTATTTGAAATTACGCTTAAGTTTCGCCCGACGTATTTTCAAGGGAAACGTTGTAAAAATGAAAAAAAACTAAAATATCTGGAGAGCGGTTAATCCTCGAGTTGTGGTGTTGGTCTTATTACTTTCCTTATATACATAATGTATAAGGAAAGTATTGTGACGGGGTCGAAAGTACGAATTCGAGTTTTCGACGGGCGAGCACGCTTCAAGCATCCCTGATCACGAATCGAGCATTTTTGAGGTGATGTCTGTGTGTGTGTGTGTGTGTCAGTGAGTCTGTGGAGACTATATCTCACGAACGAATGGAGTGATTCGAATGAAATTTGGTACAAAAATCACAATCCATGAATGCTGAAAGCCTATTGTTTTAAAACACAATCGAATAATCAGAACCCTCCTAAATTTTCGAGTGAAATTTTGAAAAAATCATCAAAATATCAAAACCTTTAATAAAGTTACGCAAATAGACATTTCTTATAGTAACTTTTCTTTAGAAAACGATTGACATACATTTTAGAACGCTAGCATGAACCGTTCTCGAGATATTGCCCATTTTTCAAATAAATTTAACAAAAAGACCCATAAATTAAAAAAAATATTAACTGTTAAGAAACATGTTCATTTTCATATGTATTATCATGCGCTAAATTAGGTGACATCATTCTCGTGGATCTAACTCGTTCCATTCACGAGAAAAGATACTTTGAGTAATACTTTTGTATTTGAACGCCAATAGTCATTTATGTGCTGTAAGAATAACTTATTTCTCCGTCCATAACGCTTGGCGAAATTTTGGCGACGAATTTAGCGAAATATCGCCAACTTGGCGACATTTTGAAATGTTGCTAAATTAACGAAACCTCGCCAAATGGATAAAAATGACGTTAAATCAATGAAAATGACGACTAATTCAAGAAAATTCAATATCTTTGAAAGAATATAAGTATCTACTATAAGAATAACATTTTTTTAACTGTGAAAGTAGTAAATTCATTGCATTATATAAGGAAAGTCATGTGTTGCCCACATGAGATTTTTCTTTATGTCGTCAAGCATGGCGTATAAAACAAGCATTTAATGGATACATTTGAGCCTATGTAGTCTTTCTAAAAGTTGGCGATTTTCTCAGGCCATTTCGCATTAAAAGCAGTTTCCCTTTATTCGAATCATAACAATGTCGAATCAGCACTAGGATGAGTCACCAACCACAAGTGACTTTTCTACTAAATTTCGTGAAATTTGGTGTCTTAGTGTTTGAGATAGAGTTGATACATACTATGCTAAAATAGACAAACGCAGATGCACTCAGACAGAAACACATACGTCTCGCTAAAATAGTGTTTTCGGGTTTTAGAGTGTTAAAATTCATTAAAATCTCGAGTTGCGATTTACGACACGGTGCCTTTATTCTCTCTGTACATTACTATGCACTATAGGGAAATTAATATATATATATATATATATATATATATATACATGGTGTCCAGTGCTATCGGTGCCCAATGTCTATTTCCTCAACCGTTAGTCACAGAGATACACTTCCAATTGCAAAAATGTTTTAAATTTTAAAATCTATTATCTTAGAAACAGTTTAAATCAATAAATGCATTTCTGAAAGAAATACGAAATATAAATTTTTATACAGTCCGCCCCCGGTCCTATCAATTATATTTAGGAAAATCATCCTCATTCAATTTTATATATATATATATATATATATATTTATTTAAAAAAAAAAAAAAAAAAAAAAAATCCTTTTACGACTAAAATTGACCGACTTATAGTTGATTAAAGTTGGACCCCTTTTTTGCTGAGAAATGGTCAATACGGTCCCTGATTGGGTGGTTGCCTGAAACGGGTCATTTTTATGCGTGGAAAAGCGACTTAAGTCATAAAGTTTAGTGCTTCATAACTCTGTGAATTTTCGTCGTAAAAGGAAGATTTTTTTTTTATTTCGCATAAAATTGTATGTGGATGATTTTCCTAAATATAATTGGTAGGACCGGGGGACCGTATAAAAATTTATATTTCTTATTTCTTTCAAAAATGCATTTATTGGTTTAAACTGTTTCTAAAATAATAGTTTTTAAAATTTAAAACATTTTTGCAATTGAAAGTATATCTCTGTGAGTAACGGCTGAGGAAATAGCCATTGGGCACGGATAGCACTGGACACCCTATATATATATATATATATATATATATATATATATACAAGGTTTGTAGCTAGTAAAGCCAGATATAAAGTTAAAATGCTTGTCATTGTTTTATTATCAGTAATTAATAAATAGAAATTGACAATAAATACTTTTGTAATATTTTATTAAAAAGTATGAGTTACGAACACTACTGCCACCATTTATGAACAGTACCGCATGAGCCGCCTATATGAGGGTGGTATAATTATGCTTTGGGGGGTGGTAAAGATCTGAAAAATGTATGCTTAAAGGGGCTCTCAAGGGCTCTTATGTTTAAAACTGTAAATAGCCTTGCTGTCCCAACCAGGAATCAAATCCTGGATCTCCTTACCGGCCAGCCAACGCTCTACCATTGAGCTATTGGGACGAAATTGCAAGCTCTTACCGTCGAAGTGGACTTTGCAAAACTCATGGGCTTGTTTCGGCATTCTTCTAGATAATTGGGACAACAACAACAACAAATGCTGTATGTAGGTGTAATTTTAATCAGAAGTTTGCAATTTAAATACCGAAAAACGACGAATATTCGTGCTATTTAAGTCATATTTCAAAAACTTTAAATGAGCTCCACTATATCTTCATCCACAACTCCACAAAATGTGTAACATTTATTACAGTGAGTATAGACGAAAAACTCGCAACGAATTGTAAAGAATTACTTTATAACCTTTTACATAGACTCAATCTTTAGCTTCAGTGCAGTAAACTGCTGTAATGCAGTAAACTGCTTTAATGCAGTAAACTGAATTAAACAATTGTTCTCTAACTGAATACACACATTTGACATATCAAACTTAATAGATTTAGTTACCAGGTCACTAGCTATCAGAATTTATTTTGTTAGCTAATGAATGCTCTGAGACGCATGAAAAAAATACCCCATGAAAGATGCATGGAAGTGTTAAATGCAAAGATAGTCATTAAAAAAATGAAAATTAAAAAAATTTTGCTTTTTATTTACTTAATAAAGTAATTGCGGTGATGCGTGTGTTATACGCTGTAATTCAAATCATTTAAACTCTTTTAAGATAATTTATTTTAGTGCTTTTTCTACATTAAAAAAAAAAAGTATTTTAAGCTTCGCGATTTTGCAAATAAGTCATGATTGATGTAAAAGAAACCATGGGACATTTATTTTTATGTGTCGTTTTAAGATAAATATTTATTTTATTTTTATAAAAATCTGAAATGTAAAACTCCACTTAACTTTCTCATATGTTGATATTTACCTTCTTTAGTTCAACTTATAATGTAATATGTATCACAATAAGTAAATAAGCTATAATGTCGTTATTTTATATAATAAAAGAATATGTTTGTCTGTGTCGTCTGTAGCAAAAATCGGTTTCGGACAGCTGCGAAAATTCGATAAAAAAGTGATTGAATTCACGGAAGTATTTCATAGCGTTTTTTTTTCTTTTTAATATTTTTCCTGAATCACATGATATACTATTTATTGAGACTCCTTGCCTTTGTTGGTGTGGCTGGTATAGACCTCTGGAATCGGTTTATAATTTAAATCAACTTTTTATCCTGTTATAATAAATTACTTGAATATCACAGTATTCATTGAAATTATGACTACAGTTAAATGCAAAGGCTTTCAAATAAACTTCAAATTATTCAAAGTGCTAAACTTTAGCATGACGTCTCTATGCTTCTTATATTTTTGTACATTTTTTTTAAACAACTAAAAAATTCGGCTTGGAGCACAAATGCAGCTTCCTTAAACCAGTACAGTATTGATATTTCCAAAAAATTTTCTTTCGAAAAATTATTTTTCTATAATATCGCTGCATCGAAAATTGGTAAAATAATTGGCACATAGTATGGTGTAGCGCGATACTTGCTTTCAAAAATTCGTAAACTTCGATTATATTCAAGCTTCTGCCGGGCGCAAATTATTGAAAAGCTAGAAAATAATTGGGTAAGGCGGTGATAAGGCAAATCTTTATTTAATCCCTGATATACACACTTTAGATTATCTAAGAATAGAGAAAGAGAGGCAGAAGTAACGTTTGATAACGTAAGGTTCTGTAAATTTTAGGATGTAATGGCAAAGAATCAGCAATTCTTCTTGGAAAGTTATGATATTTTTTAATAATAAATTTCTGTAAGGAAAGAGGCCTAAATTTTGCTCCCTTGCCAAATTTTGTCCCCCTAGCCTTTTGTATTGTTCCCTAACAGCATTTTTTTTCACAGTGACGTAAGATTTACGTCACACTGTGACTTTGGGACGTCACAGGACGTCGCAGTACGTCTCGGCAATGTCATATTGAGGTCACTGAGAAGTTATTTCGGTCATTTTCATGGTCGTTTGTGACGTCGCATATTAACTTGTTTCTGACGTCACATTGTAATTGCCATTGTAATGTCGTCACACTGTTACGTGTTAATTAAATTGTGGAAACGTCACAGAATATAGTCACAATGGAGGTACAAAGTTACTAATAGGTAACGTCGCATAGAAGTCACAAATAT
This sequence comes from Amaurobius ferox, assembly GCA_951213105.1. Lineage (NCBI taxonomy): Eukaryota > Metazoa > Arthropoda > Arachnida > Araneae > Amaurobiidae > Amaurobius > Amaurobius ferox. The sequence continues at coordinate 98,017,672 of OX578154.1, forward strand.
GATGTCACAGTGTGACCCAGGTGCCACGTGATTACAACGTCACTGTCACACATGTGACGATCTTTGCTGTGAGAGTTATGACGTATCCTCTGGAATCGGGGGTGTGCACGTAGGATTCAAGAATGAGTCCAAATTTCTGGGTCACTAACACATTTATTCACAAGCACAACGCAAACAGGAGGGGCGTGACAGCCCAGTGGTTAGTGTGCGAGGATTGCATTCAGACGACCCCAGTTCAATTCCTATCTGTGTCCAACTGCTGCCTTATTCACGCGGAGCACAATCCCGTTAAACATGTGGGTCCGTAAGTCCTTCCGACAGGTTGTGGAAGGGGAAGGAGGGTGCGATCCCTGTGGATGCCTCCCTGACTGGGTTCCGGTTTAAACTGGATGGTTGTTCCCGGACGTACAAACGGATGCCTTACACTTTCGGGTAGGCCGGACGGTCTGGGTCGAAGAAAAAAACGCAAGCAGGAAAAATATACAGTCAAATAGCACTTAAATGCTCGATTTATTTCACAAAATAACTGATATTATTCTCAAAATACTGACGAAAGCCATTTCACGAAACAGCGGCTACTATTTTCGAAACATCGACGAAAATCGCAGTCTGATATAGCTTGTATCACGTCAACCGAACTCCGATTGAGTGATAATTCCTTTTACAGACTCGTCATAGAAATTTATGGAAATTTTCATATATCATAGGACAGCGTTTCTCAACATTTGTGAAACCACGGCCCAGTAAATTATTTTTTTTACAAAATAACGGCGCTGTTCCAATAACTTTACTCGTCAATACCCTTCTATTTCTTTTCAATTTTATACATTAAAAAAATCTGATGTGGGTAACACATGACTTTCCTTATATAATGTAATGAATTTACTACTTTTACAGTAAAAAAAATAGGTTTTTCTTATAGTAGATACTAATATTCTTTCCAAGATATTGAATTTCCGACAATTAGTCGTCATTTTCATTGATTAGCGTAATTTTTATCCATTTGGCGAGATTTTCGTTAATTTGGCAACATTTCAAAAAGTCGCCAAGTTGGCGACATTCCGCCAAATTCGTCGCCAAAAACTCGCTAGGCGTTATGGACGGAGAAATAAGTTATTCTTACAGCAGATAAATGACTATTGGCGATCAAATACAAAAGTATTACTCAAAGTATCTTTTTTCATGAATGGAACGAGCTAGATCCACGAGAATGATGTCACCCAATTTATCGCATGATATTACACTGGAAAAGTGAACATGTTTCTCAATAGGAAATATTTTTTTTTTATTTTATATGATTTTTTGATAATTTTTTTGAATAAATGTGCCATATCTCAAGAACGGTTCGTGTTAGCGTTCTAAAATTTATGCCAATCGTTTTCTAATGAAAAATTACATAAGAAATGTCTATTTGCGTAACTTTATAGTGGTTTTGATTTTTTGCCGATTTTTTCAGAATTTCATTCGAAAATTTAGGGGGGTTCTGAACATTCGATTGCGTATAAAAACAATAGGCTTCCAGTGTTTACAGATTGTGATTTTTGTACCGAATTTGGTTCGAATCGGTCCATTCGTTCGTCAGTTATCGTCTCCACAGACTCACTGACACACACATACACACACACACAAACACACACACACACACACACATAGACATCACTTCAAAAATGTTTGATTCGTAATCAGGGATGCTTGAAACGTGCTCTCCTGTCGAAAACTCGAATTCGAATTTTCGACCCCGTCACAATACTGTCCTTATACATTATGTATATAAGGAAAGTAATAACATAAGTATTAATAATGAATCATGGCATAATTATAAAGCGTTTAATATGTGTGCGTTGTAATTCACCATAGGAGTTATTTGAATAGGGGGAGCAGCAGAAGGATGTCAACTTGTCGGCGAAACGCCGATTGTCACATCACATTAAACATTTATATATGCAAGGTATGTAGATTAATATATTCATGCTTTAATAAATTCATTCATAAATACTTGCATGTTTAAAAATATGGCCACTAACATTTGCCACGCAGAATGTTATTTAGGCGACACATTCACGAATATTATTATCCTTACAATATTTCTACTATGAAATATTTTTCCTAAAAAATGCTAAAATTAAAACGACAAGTTTCAGAAAAATCTATCATAGCCCGGTGTATCTGATGCTAGGGTCCTGTACCGGGCAGCGGCTAGAAGGTTAAGAATCACTGTCATAGAATACTTGTTATTTCGAATTTTTTTCGAATTTATATATATTTCGAATTTATATTCTCGAACCTTCGGAGAGTCAGCAAATGTCGCCAAATGGGCAATAAATCGTCAGATATGGAAACCCTCCTCCAAGATTCATCTTCTGGCAACCCTAGGCTCATATATGGGAAATGATCTTTGTACGGGCGTTTTTTCCCGTTTGGTGTTCGAAAGAGACGAAAGAAAAGATGCTAGTGAGGAAATACTACAGGGTGACCAGAAAAAAGAGCCCCAAAAGTAAAATGAAACGACAAAAAAAAAAAACGGGTGAATAAATATGTTCTATTACAATTATAGAAAAAAGATATATATTCTAAATTTATGAAATCACAAGTTCGATATGTCTGCCATCACGTGGAATGGCATTTGGTTGTCAGTATTGTTTAATCCCAAAGTTTGAACGATTTATGTACAGTGGTTTTCGAGATATTACAGTTCCTTATCGGGGTGCTTATTTCTTGTCACCCAATATATGTCATGTGAAAGAAACAATGTGTGGGACATGCTAGAAGACTATTAATAAGATAAACTATGAGGAATAGTATCTTTAAGTAAAGATAAATTCATTTCTCTACACTTAAAGACCCAATATTTGTCTTGAATTGTTGGAGGTGTTTATCACATTCCATGATGCGAACGCGGCTTTGGTTTTATTTGTTGTTTAAACTACAGCTTTTAAGGGTTCTTAAATTTCATACTAAGGAAAATCATTAGTTAAGTTTCTAAACAGAAGGTGTAAAGAACCTTTCTGCCCCATTCGGGAATCGAACCATGGATTTTTGAACTGGCCAGCCGAAGCACTAGCTTTGAGCTACTGGGGCAGAATTACAAGCTCTTATCTTTTGAAATGGACGTTGTATTCTCTACCTTCTAATGTCAATTTGGCGTGCAATTGACAACCTAACTGACCATCTCCTGCTATTTTTTACTTTCCTTATATACATAATGTTTAAGGAAAGTATTGTGACGGGGTCGAAAATTCGAATTCGAGTTTTCGACGGGAGAGCACGTTTCAAGCATCCCTCATCACGAATCAAACATTTTTGAAGTGATGTCTGTGTGTGCGTGTGTGAAAGTATGTGTGTGTGTGTGTGTGTGTGTCAGTGAGTCTGTGGAGACGATAACTGGTGAACGAATGGACCGATTCGAACAAAATTTGGTACAAAAATCACAATCCGTAAACGCTGGAAGCCTATTGTTTTTATTTGCAATCGAATGTACAGAACCTCCCTAAATTTTCGAATGAAATTTTGGAAAAATCGTCAAAAAATCAAAACCGCTAATAAAGTTACTCAAATAGACATTTCGTATTTAATTTTTCATTACAGAACGATTGACATAAATGTTAGAACGCTAACATGAACCGTTCTCGAGATATTGTACATTTTTCAAAAAAATTATCAAAAAGTCATATAAAATAAAAAAAAATATTTCCTATTGAGAAACATGTTCACTTTTCATATGTAATACCATGCGATAAATTGGGTGACATTATTCTCGTGGATCTAGCTCGTTCCATTCATGAAAAAAGATACTTTAAGTAATACTTTTGTATTTGAACGCCAATAGTCATTTTTCTGTTCTAAGAATGACTTATTTCTTCGTCCATAACGCTTGGCGAGATTTTGGCTACGAATTTGGCGGAATGTCGCCAACTTGGCGACTTTTTGAAATGTTGCTAAATTAACGAAAATCTCGCCAAATGGATAAAAATGACGCTAAATCAATGAAAATGACGACTAATTGTCGAAAATTCAATATCTTGGAAAGAATATTAGTATCTATTATAAGAAAAATCTATTTTTTTTACTGTAAAAGTAGTAAATTCATTGCATTATATAAGGAAAGTCATGTGTTGCCCACATCAGATTTTTTACTTCCTGGTGCTATTTTTATTCTCCACGTTAGCTCCATCGTGGTCCTTATCCTTCTAATTTTGATATCGGCGCTCAATTTTCCAGACTTCACTGAATCCGTACTGGTCTTACTAGGGTCATTTTCAGACCTCTGAAATCTTTGCACTAGCCTACATGGTTAATTCGTTCGAGTGCCATTGTAAAGAAACTTGTTGCTCCAGCTGAGAATCGAACCCCTGGATCTCCGAACTCGTTACCCTCTACCGTTGAGGTATTGGGACAGAAATGAGAGCTCTTATATTTTGTAGTGGACTCTGCAAAGGTTGTAATTGCTAATCATTTTTGGAACTCTATGTTTTTTAATTCTTCGAAAGCCAATTTCATTTTCACAAATTCTATTTTAGGATATTTACATACTCTATTGGAAGGCTAGAACTATTATGAACTGTCCTTGAGGTCGTGACCTCTTATTTGATATCTTCTAATTGGGTTTTGTGTTTGTTTGATTTGTAATATTATTGTTTTATGTTTTGTTAGTTATTTGTATTTCTACCTTTGTATCTTATTGAGATGCCAGTTATGTAATGGACTAATTTCCAATACACCCATATGCAACAGAAACAACTGTTCCACTTTAGAATTGGATTTTATCGGACGTTTTTCTATTGTTTCGCAATTAAACTCCCTTGTTGACGATAAATGTCCCTTCTTTACTTCATCTTGGAAATGTCTATAATAATTTTCTATTCCGGTCTACTTACTTTATTTTCTTTCTGGATTGCAGCTACTATTCCGCATATTTGTTTGACGATGTCACCTCATATAGTCTCTAGAACAAGTTGGTTTCTTCTTATTTGTTTTTCACTTTTATTCCTGATTTTTGTCGATTATTTTCTTTCGTTTTCAAATGCTTTCCACTTATTTTTTTCGTTTGTATTGTTTACAGCTGTTTTAAACCTGTCATGTACTTCTGTTACTGTTTTAGTATGTTTTCTAACCATTCAGTTGTTTTTATTTGCTATTCATTTATATCTGCTACATCTGCTATTTACTGTTGCTATATCTGCTATCCACCGTCTTGATTTCTTTCTGTTCTTACTTTATTTTCCGCCTGTTTTCTTTTCTCTGATGTTTTTACCGTTCATTCTTAGTATCTTACGTCTCTGTTTCCAGCCTCCTTGATTTTATCTCTATAATTGTTTTTCGTAGCAGTAGCAACTTTTATCCTACCGCAGATGTCGGACTTGCTTGAATAAGTGAGGTTGTTTCTTGTTTGTCCTGAAGCAGAAGGCTATGTTTCGTCCTCGAAAGCGGTTGACTAATAAATTGTATTATATCTTGAATTCATATGGAGATTTTATATTAATTTGCGTTATTACTTTCCCTAAAATACATCGTAATGTATAGGGAAAGTATTGAAATCGGGTTGAAAATTAGTAACACGAGTTTTCGACGAATCTACACCTTTCCAGTACTTTATTATCAGAGAAAACTATTTTTAGTGTGACGTCTGCGTGTGTGTGTCTATGTGTGTGTCTCTGTGTGCGTCTGTGTGTCTATATGTCTATCTGTGCAATGTATGTATGCATTCTGGCTAAAAAACTAATGGACTAAATTTAATAAAATTTGGTAGATAAGCCACGTGTGGGTGACCTTGGTGCTGATTAGATTTTGGTACGATTTGGAAGTAAAGAACTAAAGCTTGTTTAGCCCCATATTTTGCAAAGGTATTAGCCTTCTCATTGCCCTCAATCCTCTGACTTGAAATCCATAGCAGTTGAATTCTGCTCTCCTGTTCCAGATCAATCAGGGTTTGTAGGCAGTTCTAAACAATTTTGGAGGTGATGGTATAGTGGTTGAGGTTCATAGAGGCTACCAAGAAAGTTATGGATACGTCTTTTATTATAATGTATTTCCAGACATTCATATGCACAAGAAGAACAGCAAGCACATCTGCTTGAAGTAGAGTAACATATCTGCCCAAACTGTAGGAGCAATTAAATATTTTAGTCTGTCAGTTTGGACCTTCCCCAGTTCCAGTGACAGTTTTAAAGCCATTGATAAAAAATCTGATGTGGGCAACATATGACTTTCCTTATATAATGTAATGAATTTACTACTTTTACAGTAAAAAAATAGATTTTTTTTATAGTAGATACTAATATTCTTTCCAAGACATTGAATTTTCGACAATGAGTCGTCATTTTCATTGATTTAGCGTCATTTTCATCCATTTGGCGAGATTTTCGTTAATTTTACAACATTTCAAAAAGTCGCCAAGTTGGCGACATTCCGCCAAATTCGTCGCCAAAATCTCGCCAAGCGTTATGCACTAAGAAATAAGTTATTCTTACAGCAGATAAATGACTATTGGCGTTCAAATACAAATGTATTACTCAGAGTATCTTTTTTCATGAATGGAACGAGCTAGATCCACGAGAATGATGTCACCCAATTTATCGCATGGTATTCAAAAGTGAACATGTTTATCAATAGGAAATATATTTTTTTTATTTTATGTGACTTTTTGATATTTTTTTGAAAAATGTACAATATCTCGAGAACGGTTCGTGTTAGCGTTCTATAATTTATGTCAATCGTTTTCTAATGAAAAATTACATAAGAAATGTCTATTTGCGTAACTTTATTAGTGGTTTTGATTTTTTGACGATTTTTTCAAAATTTCATTCGAAAATTTAGGGAGTTCTGAACATTCGATTGCGTATAAAAACAATAGGCTTCCAGTGTTTACGGATTGGGATTTTTGTACCAAATTTGGTTCAAATCGGTCCACTCGTTCGTCAGTTATCGTCTCCACAGACCCACTGACACACACACACACACACACGCACACACGCGCACACACACACACACACACACACACACACAGACATCACTTCAAAAATGTTTGATTCGTGATCAGGGATGCTTGAAACGTGCTCTCCCGTCGAAAACTCGAATTCGAATTTTCGACCCCGTCACAATACTTTCCTTATACATTATGTATATAAGGAAAGTAACCAGATAGTTTTTCCTTTATTGCTTGGCCTGAAGTTTCTCTATTCAGTGCAGCTAAGGAATATCGCACTGAAAGGCTAACTGAAAGAGTAAGAACGATGTCAGCTAGAATAGAGGATAAATTCTTCAGATATTTGTTGTTGGAGTCTGTGTTTCTAGAAACCATTAGATATAAGTCTGAGCTCTCTATCTAAAAGTAGATCCCTATTCCATCAGTAGATGGAATTGGGAGCTACTTTTAGACCCCCAAGTGGGTGATCCCAAAAATTAGTTCTACAAAAACTGTGGCTGTAGATCGCAAAGCTTCTGTTATACAAATACAGGCTAATTTCTAAAGATTTTCCAGTTCAGCTTGCAATATACAGAGTCAAGTTCTGAAAGACCAGACTGCCGAAGTGTAGATTAGCACAGGTCTGATAATCATAGTATAAATTCAGTGTATCTATCATCTTGGGATTAATGCCCCATTTTTTGTTAAGAACACCTCTGCATATCCAAAGTATCCCTATAAATAAACTATGATCAGTATGTTTCTTCCAGTTCAGGCTTTTGTCTAGAAATATCTCCAGATGCTTGACTTCGGAGGTGTATGACAACCTTTTTCCAAACAGAGGGATTGACATTTGATCCTTAAGGCTTCTTTTCCCAGTGGGAAAATGGAAGGGTCAAAGCATAATTTCACTGGATTGCTACTATATAGTTAGTCTATGTTGTGTCTGAGACCTTGTTGAGATCACTGATTAAAGTTTTTGATAATCACTTTTAATATAATTCCTGTTTAAAAATATATGTTAGTATCGTATCGTCCATGGACTCTATACCGGATTCAGCCGCTGTCTGAATCTTCGAATGTTCGTTACAAACGACACAGAGACATACAGACGCACATACATTTTTACTTTCCTTATATACATAATGTATAAGGAAAGTATTGTGACGGGGTCGAAAATTCGAATTCGAGTTTTCGACGGGAGAGCACGTTTCAAACATCCCTAATCACGAATCAAACATTTTTGAGGTGATGTTTGTTTATGTGTGTGTGTGAGTGAAAGTGTGTGTGTGTGAGTGAAAGTATGTGTGTGTGTGTCAGTAAGTCTGTGGAGACGATATCTCACGAACGAATAGAGCGATTCGAATGAAATGTGGTACAAAAGTCACAATCCGTGAGTACTGGAAGTCTATTGTTTTTAAACGTAATCGAATGTTCAGAACCCCCTAAATTTTCGAGTGAAATTTTGAAAAAATCATCAAAATATTAAAACTTTTAATAAAGTTACGCAAATAGACATTTCTTATGCAATTTTCCATTAGAAAACAGTTGCCATAAACTTTAGAACGCTAGCATGAACCGTTCTCGAGGTATTGCACATTTTTCAAATAAATGTATCATAAACTCCCATAAATTAAAAACAAATATTAACTGTTGAGAAACATGCTCACTTTTCATATGAAATATCATGCGATAAATTGGGTGGCATCATTCTTGTGGATCTAGCTCGTTCCATTCATGAGAAAAGACACTTTGAGTAATACTGTATTTGAACGCCAATAGTCATTTATCTGCTATAAGAATAACTTTACTCTCCACCCGTAAAGCTTGGCGAGATTTTGGTGACGAATTTGGTGGAATGTCGCCAACTTGGCGACGTTTTGAAATGTTGTCAAATTAGCGAAAATCTTGCCGAATGGATAAAAATGACGACTAATTGTCGAAAATTCAATATCTTGGAAAAAATATAAATATCTACTATAAGAAAAACCTATTTTTTTTACTGTAAAAGTAAATTCATTGCATTGTATAAGGAAAGTCATGTTCAGCCCACATTAGATTTTCTTTTATCTTGTAAATGAGAAAATTGCAATATCTGAAAAGAAAATGCTTCTGATATCACCAATAATACTGGTCTCAGGTATTGACCCAGTTCGGAAGAATGGCCATAATATCGCTCTCTATGAACACACCTACGATGTCGAAATGTTACTTAATGGCGAACGTCATAATGACACTACGTATATGTCATCACAACATAAACATAGACCATTAGTTAACACCACTTCATGCGACTGCACCTATTTAAGAAAATAAAAACTCACTTTAAGGCGAAAACAAATATTCAAAATTTTCTCAGTAATAGACAGTTTTATTCCGCTTCGTGCGAGTATTATGAATAAATAAATATTCACTACTTAACTTCTTCACATCATTCCCCCCGCTTCGGAAAAATTGAATTCCATGTTCAAAGCTTTTCTTCGGAAACTGTACGTAGAAGAGAGCCGCCTCATATCGTAATTTATTTCAATTACTTTTTGATAGAAATAGTGCTTTCCAATATTTAAAGGCAGCCTTTCTTTCGCATTAAAAGGAGAATGGAGAAAGTACAGAAGAAGCAGAGTACTACTATTAACACTTATTTAAATATGTAATAAATTTTCTGCATTTACTTTCAGATTTGCACTGGTAATAGTCGTGATTTGAAAAATGTTTTATTTCGAAAATTTTGAAATGGGGCTCTTGGAGTTATTCTGTAAATAAGGCTAACTAGATGGTATGTATGTCGACTAAAAGCATTGCTTAAATTTACTGAAAGGTGAGTACGTATCATATTTTCTAAAAGTCTTAAATTGACTTTGTAAATTCACTTCTGGCATTACACTGTAAAACATGCGCAAGGATGTTACTGAAAGTTTCAAGAGAATTATTTATCCGTAATGGGAAGTAGGGTTCCTGATAGTTATGATAATATATATATATTTATATATATATATATATATATATATATATATATATATATATATAATCATTTCATTTTTCGGCATTGTGGCCGTGGTTTAACTGCATTGCTGATTTTAATATTTCGTAATTACTTGAATTGGTTATTATATCTTTCTAATATATATATATATATATATTAGAAAAATGTAATATAATAAAAAATTCAAGTAATATTAACATCACCATAGAAGCAAAACCACGGCCATAATACCGATAAGAGAAAAGAACAGCACCGGTCCAAATTCGAGGATTAATCAGAATTAAATTCATCTTCAGGTCTGAGTATTTAATTCTAATTAACCCAAACAAATGCCTGTTTCAGATTGAGCAATAGTACATTACTATAAATGTTCAAACTCAGACTACAGGTATCAAAAGATGAAAAAAATGAAGATAAGAAAAATTGTATTACTATGTGGCATGAACCCTTCTTCTTTCACCACGCGTGTACACGATCAACCTCAACAACTTAAATTATCTAGAAGCATCGGAATGAACAAGTCGAAATACAACCAGGGAGGCAGTACGAAAATCCACAGCGACACTCCTAGACACGTAAAGTAAGTCAGAGCAGGAGACAGGACTATTATCCGTATAAGCAAAAAAGGAATATGAACATGAAGCGAACGGGGGAATTCTTACTAAACAAGAGATCATTGAAGAAATAGATAAACGAGGATGCCACTATACACCATTATAATATATATATATATATATATATATATATATATATATATATATATCTATATATATATATATATATATTTATATATATATATATATGTGTGTGTGTAGCATATCCGACGATTATAATTTAACTACAGTCTCATTAAATATTCGACATTGTTTCTAAATTTTTATTTAGCTTTATGTTACTGATTTATCATATATATATATATATATATATATATATATTTGTATATATATATATATATATATATATATGTATTCACTATATGTATATTTGTGTTACTGATTTTCATATTTGTTATCCAGATAGTACGTACAATTGTGAGGCTGGTGTTGTTGTTGTTGAGACCCAGACCGTCCGACCTACCAGAAAGGTGTAAGGTAACTGTTTGGACAGCCGGGAAGTGCCACTCAATTTAGACCGGAACCCAGTGGGGGAGGCATCCACAGGGACCGTACCCTCCTTCCCCTACCACCAACCTTTCGGAAGGACTTACGGACCCATATGTTTAACGTGATCGTACTCCGCGTGAACACGGCGGCAGTTTTGGCAGCGGCTGGAATCGAACCCGGGCCTACCGAGTGCAACTCCAGCGCGCTAACCAATGGGCTACAGCGCCCTTGTGAGGCTGGTGTGTAGCTTTAAATACCTTGGTATTAATGCCGATGAATTGCTACCTCCGAAGCCTTGCATTATTGGTCTTAATAAACAATTAAAGTTAAATATCAGAAAATTTTATTTTCTACCCCAGATTTGTCCTCTTGATTTTCTTAGGTTTCTTTATTACTCCTTAATTTTCTCACGGATTCAGCATGGCATAATCTGTTTATCTGAATGACCTTAGGCCTGTTATTTTGTTTCAAAAATTATTTATTCGGATTGTCTTATGTAAACCTCATCAGGTACCATCCTTTCCTCGATTCTATGATTATGCCATTTAGTCATCTTTATGCTTAGAAATCTCTTAATATGATTTATACTAGAAATAAGAGTGCGGGTGATAGTCAATGTAACTTCAGGCTAAGTTGGGGTATTTATCAGACCTTCTTGAACCAATTCTACTAGGTTTCAGAAATGTTATCCCTTTTTAGCTGCTACATTTTACAATCTTCTGCCCCAGTCTCTTAAAAACATTGTTACCATTTGTTCTTTTTGCAGGGCTATTAAAGACTGGTTATTTGCTTATAATTTAGCTGAAATTGAGAATATTTTCCATATTGGTTGCCAATTTCTTGCCTGCTTTAATTGTCATCATTACCCTATTTATTGTGTATGGTTATCTTTTTAAATGTTATGCTGTGATGATTTGTTGTAATTGTCTGATCTATAACTGCTTTTATGTCCTTTGATGCTACTACAATTATCGAGTAGACTTAGCTCCTTCTATAAGGTTATCTTTTAGGAGTGGGTATTCATGGATCCTGTAACCTCTTTACTTTGAATATAAAAGATAAGAAAAGAAAATCTGATGTGGGAAGCACATGACTTTCCTTATATAATGCAATAAATGTACTACTTTTACAGCATAAAAAAGGTTATTCTTATAGTAGATGGTTATATTCTTTCCAAGATATTGAATTTTCGTCAATTAGTCGTCATTTTCATCGATTCAGCGTCATTTTTATCCATTTGGCGAGATTTTCGTTAATTTGGCAACATTTAAAAAAGTCGCCGAGTGGACGACATTCCGCCAAATTCACCACCAAAATATCGCCAAGCGTTATGGACGGAGAAATAAGTTATTACTTTCCATATATAGTATTGTGACGGGGTGGAAAATTCGAATTCGAGTTTGCGACGGGAGAGCACGTTTCAAGCATCCCTGATCACGAATCAAACATTTGTGAAGTGCTGTCTGTGTGTGTGTGAAAGTATGTGTGTATGTGTGTGCGAAAGTGTGTGTGTGTGTGTGCGTGAAAGTGTGTGTGTGTGAAAGCATGTGTGTGTGTGTGTGTGTGGAGACGATAACTGACGAACGAATGGACCGATTCGAACGAAATTTGGTACAAAAATCACAATCCATAAACACTGGAAGCCTATTGTTTTTATACGCAATCGAATATCCAGAACCCCTCTAAATTTTCGAGTGAAATTTTGAAAAAATCGTTAAAAAATCAAAACCGCTAATAAAGTTACGCAAATAGACATTTCTTATGTAATTTTTCATTAGAAAACGATTGAGATAAATTTAATAACAAATAATATAGCCATAACTTAAAAACAAGTATTAACTGTTGAGAAACATTCTCACTTTCATATGAAATATCATGCGATAAATTGGGTGACATCCTTCTCGTGGATCTAGCTCGTTCCATTCATGAAAAAATATACTTTGAGTAACACTTTTGTATTTGAACGCCAATAGTTATTTATCTGCCGTAAGAATAACTTATTTCTCCGTCCATAACGATTGGCGAGATTTTGACGACAAATTTGGTGGAATGTCGCCAACTTGGCGACATTTTAAATTGTTGCCAAATTAACAAAAATCTCGCTAAATTAATAAAAATGACGCCAAATCAATGAAAATGACGACCAATTTAAAAAACTATATCTACTATAAGAATAACATTTTCTTTAACATATTTAACACATTTTAGTAGTAAATTCATCCCATTATATAAGGAAAGTCATGTGCTGCCCACATCAGATTTTCTTCTACTGTAAAAAGTGTAAATTCATTGCATTATATAAGGAAAGTTACGTGTTACCCACATTAGAATTGTTTTTACTCAACGTTTACAGATTAGTTACCTATAGGTTACACAGTGAGAAAAATAGTTTGAACATGAAAAATATAACTCATTGAAGGTGTTTAAGGAGGTTTAACATTTTAATGAATAAATAAATACGTTGAATAATATGGAAATTAAAGGGGAGGTTATAGTACACGAAAAGCAACGCTGCTTTCTAAAAAGAGATGCGACCTGTAGTTCCCGAACAGTCTCTGGCCCGATGAGCATGTCACGAGCACATGCAGGCCCCTAGCGTTTTTCACCTTCCTTAACTGCTATCAATTTAACAAGATTCCAAACAGTAGGGCAGCTTAACTAATCCGCAATTTATTTAAATAAGCAAGCTGCAAGGTGCCTGAATACTTGACAGTTCGCCATTTAATTAGATTGACAGAGAAGAAGTCCCCTAACAATCAGAAATCTAAATTAGATTTAGAATATCAGCAAGGCCGGATCACTAGCGCATCTCCCCGCCTTAACTGCTTCACAATGTAAGAAGATTGTGAAACGGCAAGGCGGTTGATCCTTAGGCTTCATCCGTATTTTGATAACTACGCTATTCCCGGAGAATCACAATTGGAGCCCCCGCAGTATCGAACTTAACCATGAAGCTATTCATGGATTGGAATTTTTCTTCAAGAGAAGAGCATATTCTACATCCCATAAATGTCCACATCATAAAGTTGCTGCTATAGCCATGGGAATGTGATTCTTCAGATCGAACGAGCTTCCAATACATGCAATTCACTTCAGGACCCAATATATAATAATCATTTCTTTTATATATAACATAGGCTTCGGATTTTAAAATAAATGTGGTAGATTACATTTTTTTAATTTTTATATAACTCCTCATGATGGATGGTCGTCTGTCTTTTTGTCTGTCATTTTAAACGTCTTTGATGGAATTTTTAATACATTTTCCTACGTCCTAGAGAGCTGAAATTTGGTACACAACTTAAATTTAGAAAACATTTTAATCTAAAAAATTGGTGGATTCTCAAAAATATATCCTACATTTTTAATTTCCTTATATACATAATGTATAAGGAAAGTATTGTGACGGGGTCAAAAATTCGAATTCGAGTTTTCGACAGAAGAGCACGTTTCAAGTATGCCTGATCACGAATCAGACATTTTTGAAGTGATGTCTGTGTGTGTGTGTGTGAAAGTGTGTGTGTGTGTGTGTGAAAGTGTGTGTGTGTGTGTGAAAGTATGTTTGTGTGTGTGTGAAAGTATGTGTGTGTGTGAAAGTATGTGTGTGTGTGTGTGTGAATGTGTGTGTGTGTGTGTGTCAGTGAGTCTGTGGAGACGATAACTGACGAAGAATGGATCGATTCGAACGAAATCTGGTACAAAAATCACGATCCGTAAACACTGGAAGCCTATTGTTTTTATACGCAATCGAATGTTAAGAACTCCCCCCCTCTAAATTTTCGAGTGAAATTTTGAGAAAATCGTCAAAAAATCAAAACCTCTAATAAAGTTACGCAAATAGACATTTCTTATGCAATTTTTCATTGGAAAATGATTGACATAAATTTTAGAACGCTAACATGAACCGTTCTCGAGATATTGCGCATTTTTCAAAAAAATTATCAGTAAGTCATATAAAATAAAAAAAATATTTCTTATTGCGAAGCATGTTCACTATTCATATGTAATATCATGCGATAAATTTGTGACATCATTCTCGTGGATCTGGCTCTCGTTCCATTCATGAAAAAAGATACATCGAGTATATTGCTTACAAAAGATACGAGTACATTGCTTACAAAGGGGACCAGGATGTTTTATTCTTCAGATCTCTCCGTAAAGATAATTTTGCGTAGCGAGAACAGATATTCTTAAACCTCACTTTAGGACCAATAAATTTAATATTTTAACAGAATTTGAACGTGATTGCGAATTATAAGTTTCTTTATATTATATACTCCGTACGAAGAACGGGTATGCTGCTAGTCGATAATAATACTGTTACAGAAAGCAGATATTTGATACAAATAGGATTACAGGCGAATCTTATTTAGGGAAATTCTAATGTGGGCAACACATGACTTTCTTTATATAATGCAATGAATTTACTTCTTTCCCAGTGAAAAAATGATGTACAATATCCAATTTTTTAACATTGAATTATACATTTGGCGCTCTTCCGGGTGGCAACATGCAAAATTATTTCGAAATACCCAATTAACTTATATTTCGCGATAAATTCAATTGACAATTATCCATATTGATAGCATCCGCATTAATTCCACGCAATAAAATATGTTAATAACTAATATATTTGTTTACACTCATTTTCGCTAACTTAGCGTTATTTTTGCAATTTTGACGACATTTTCGTCAATCTGGACGAAAAATCACTAACTAGCTGATATTCTGCTAAATTAACTGCCAAATTCAAACAATTTTCGCCAAACGTTACAGACAAGTGGAGTGAACAGCATTTCTTATATATAAACTAAAAGTATTCCCGCTTTTCGTACGGAATGTATAGAATAAAAAAAATTAAATCCACAATGACTTGAATATTCATATAGTATTGATTTAATATTGTTAGTCAAAATATTTTATTAAATATTTAATTTGTTTCTCCTAAACACTATAAGAATATCTCGCTATATAAAATTATTTCCATGTGCAGTTCTGAAGAATAAAACATCTTAGTTTCGTTTGTAGACAATTTATAAAAAATACGAAACTGGATTAGTATATCCTAAAGCAAGAAGGATCAATCATGCAGCATATAGAATTGATTATGAAACACTTTCCAACTTCAATGCAATTTTATTTAAACATCTCTGAAATGCGATACATTCCTCGGTAATATTTTTAAAATTATCACAATACTACATTAATTTATTATATTTGAAAACTTAAAACTTCATCGAAAAAAAATGAACCTCATTCAAATGACGGCATTGAAATATAAATTGCCTGGTTTAAACGTAATGGCCACGTGATTTCTTCATATAAAGGATGTAATTATTATTTTAATTTTTATTTAAAAAACTACTGAATATATTTTGCTGATTTTTTTTTATATACGTATTTTATGGAATAATTTAAAAATTTCATAAAACTTTCGAACCAATTTGTGTATTTTAAATCCGCTTAAGAAAAGTTTGAAAAATTAAGTCCCATAGGGATCAATGTATTTCATTTTTTCAATCCGGATTCAATCCCAGAGTAATTGGGTGATATTATTCATTTATATTCCCATAGGTCCTACAGACCGTCTGAACAACATACTAAAATTTCATTTTGATTGAGTCATTTTTACGGCAGTTATCGTGCTAACGGACAGACAGACAGACAGACAGAATGAATGAATGAATGAACAAAGTCATAAGCACTTTTCAACAATGTTGTAAAGTGTTAATAAAAGTGCTAAAATGGTAATACCAGTGCTCCTTTTATTCTGTTTCAACAATAGGCTAAACACAATACATGAGTTAAATAAGATACTCGTATATGTGTCTGGAAAGTATATGCCAAAATAAAATAGATGATGTAAGAAATTGAAAATACCAATAATTGTCTCGTAATCTCTATACCCATAGAACTTAATTAACATAATCCAATCAAAGATGTAATTCTGATAAAATTTACATTTATATAACGAGTATTCACTGATGCCACATTACTCCTAGCAACGAATGAGCAGTTTCGTGCCGGCGAACAAGCAAACGGAATTAACAACGTAGTAATTAGCAACGTAATTAACAACGTAATTAACAACGTAGCAAACGTAAACGTGGCTACATTGGCTACTATGGTAAAGACTTAAAATGTTTATATTTTTTCATCTAATGAGAGAAAATTAAAAACAAATGCTTATATTTTGCGTTTCTGAGGATTTTTTTGCTATAAATCGCAAAATGTGTTGTAGAAACATTGATATTTATGGCCGAAAATTAGTTAAAGAACATTGGAATGGCTAGAGTGACTGCAAAACTTGAGTTTGATCAATATCGCAAGTGTAAAATTGAAGTTATTTTGTTTAAAAACATATATTTACAAATGAGGACACAATTTCCCAATCTATCTATCTATCCGTATATACTAATTGCCAAGTGTCCGTCTGTCTGTCCGTCTGTTTGTCCGTCTGTCTGTCTGTCTGTCCGTCTGTCTCTCACGCCTTTTTTAGGCACTTCCCGAATAGATAGAGACTTGCAATTTGGTACACGGCTCGGTCGTTCGATAAAACCCCCTGGAAAAATCGAATTTTTCGAAAACGTTCTATAGAGGGGGTGCCCCACACCAAAACGTTCGAAAAGTGAAATGACAGGAAAGCATGCTTTGCGATGAGATAGAGACTTCAAATTTGGTGTATGGGTAAATCGTTCGAAAGGAAGAAAGTGTGCAATTTCAGATTTCCAATATTTTCTACTTAAGGGGGGGTGCAGCACACCAAAACGTTCGAAAAGTGAAATGATAGGAAAGAATGCTTTGCGATGAGGTAGAGACTTCAAATTTGGTGTATGGGTAAATCGTTCGAAAGGAAGAAAGTGTGCAATTTCAGATTCAGATTTCCAATATTTTCTACTTAAGGGAGGGTGCAGCATACCAAAACGTTCGAAAAGTGATATGATAGGAGGGCATGCTTTGCGATGAGAGAGAGACTTTAAGTTTGGAAGTAAATCGTTTGAAACAAAGAAAGTGCGGAATTTCAGATTTCCAATATTTTCTAATTAAGGGGGTGCCGCACACAAAAATGTTCGATTTTCCGTCTACAGGGGGTGCTCCACACCAAAACGTTCGAAAAGTGAAATGATAGGAAAGCATGCTTTGCGATGATATAGTGACTTCAGATTTGGTGTATGGGTAAATTGTTCGAAAGGCAGATAGTGTGCATTTTCAGATTTCCAATATTTTCTACTCAATGGGGTGCTGCACACCAAAACGTTCGAAAAGTGAAATGATAGGAAAGCCTACTTTGCGATAAGATAGGGACTTCAAATTTGGTATATAGGTAAACCGTTCGAAAGGAAGAAAGTGTTGTTGATGAGACCCAGACCGTCCGACCTACCAGAAAGGTGTAAGGTAACTGTATGGACGGCCGGGAAGTGCCACCGAATTTAGACCGGAACCCAGTGGGGGAGGCATCCACAGGGACCGTACCCTCCTTCCCCTACCACCAACCTCTCGGAAGGACTTACGGACCCACATGTTTAACGTGATCGTACTCCGCATGAACACGGCGGCATTTGTGGTAGCGTGCATATCTAGCGCGCAAACCACGGGGCCACCCGAGATGGCCAACAACACGCGGTGTTCCGAGGTGGTCACCCACCAAGTACTAACCGCGCCCGATGCTGCTTGACTTCGGTGATCTAACGAGAACCGGTGTTTTCAGCACGGTACGACCGTTGGCCCAAGGAAGAAAGTGTGTAATTTCAGATTTCCAATATTTCCTACTTAAGGGGGTGCCGCACACAAAAATGTTCGATTTTCCGAATAAATGAGAAACGGCCCCTTTAAAATTTGGTAGAGGCTCAAAATTTTATATATGGACTAATCATTTGATGAAAACACCCAAAACGAATATAATTTTTCAAAAATGTTCGTTAAAGGGGGGGTTCTCCAGAGGAAAACGTTCGAAATGTGAATTGATAAAAAAAAAAAAAAAAAAAAAAACATGCTTCGAAATGGGTCTGGGTCGTAATCCCGACAGCCGAAATCCCGACATGCCAAAATCCCGACAGGGTCGAAATCCCGACAAGTCAAAATCCCGACAAGGTCGAAATCCCGACAAGCCAAAATCCCGACAAGGTCGAAATCCCGACAAGGTCGAAATCCCGACAAGCCAAAATCCCGACAGTCGAAACCCACTCTTGCACAGACTAATACAACACTAAGGCGGTCATCGCAGTGACGTCACAAAGGTTAGAATTTACTAATCAGCACCCCCCCCCCCCCCACGCACATGCGCTGGACTCACGCTCCCTCTTGTCTCCATCCGCTTGCTACGACAATGGCCATATGCTATTTGAATATGCTATTTGAACGTATGCAGAATGTTGTTGTTGTTGAAACCCAGACCGTCCGACCTACCAGAAAGGTGTAAGGTAACTGTTTGGACGGTCGGGAAGTGCCACCCAATTCAGACCGGAACCCAGTGGGGGAGGCATCCACAGGGACCGTACCCTCCTTCCCCTACCACCAACCTCTCGGAAGGACTTTCGGACCCACATGTTTAACGTGATCGTACTCCGCATGAACACGGCGGCAGTTTTGGCAGTGGCTGGAATCGAATCCGGGCCTACCGAGTGCAACTCCAGCGCGCTAACCAATGGGCTACCGCGCCCCCGTATGCAGAATGTGTAAGTGTTTTTTCTCTTTTTTAATAAAATGAATTTCCTAAATCTTATACCGACCTGTTATATCATTTTAATCTTTGTCATTTCAATTTGCCAAAATTTATTTCAGTAATGGCATAATTGTTATGATTTAGTGATTAAAACTATTAATTTGTAAAATGTAGAGATGTAAAAACGCCGATAATTTTGATCAAGCTATACATATAGGCGTAGAGAGCCATGTGCGTGGGCCCAGCGTGAGTCCAGCGCATGTGCGTGGGGGGGGGGGGAGTGCTGATTAGTAAATTCTAACCCTAGTGACGTCACTGCGATGACCGCCTTAGTGTTGTATTAGTCTGTGCAAGAGTGGGTTTCGGCTTGTCGGGATTTTGGCTTGTCGGGATTTCGACCGTGTCGGGATTTTGGCTTGTCGGGATTTCGACCTTGTCGGGATTTTGAATTGTCGGGATTTCGACCCTGTCGGGATTATGGCTTGTCGGGATTTCGGCTGTCGGGATTCTGGCTTGTCGGGATTTCGGCTGTCGGGATTATGTCCGGAACCGCTTCGAAATATGATACAGACTTCAAATTTGGTGTACAGGTAGATAGTTCGAAAGGAAGAACATGTGCAATTTCAGTTTTCCGATATTTTGAACTTTTGGGGGTACCTCAAAACTAAATGTTCGATTTGTCGAATAAATAAGAAACGCGAATTATTAAAAAATTTACATTATTCAGAGATTGCTTAATGTGGGGCCGTTGATTTTCAACGGGTATGCGGCTAGTATATACTAATTGCCAAGTGTCCGTCTGTCCGTCTGTCTGTCTGTCCGTCTGTCTGTCTGTCACGCTTTTTTTAGGCACTTCCCGAATAGATAGAGACTTGCAATTTGGTACACGGCTCGGTCGTTCGATAAAACCCCCTGGAAAAATCGAATTTTTCGAAAACGTTCTATAGAGGGGGTGCCCCACACCAAAACGTTCGAAAAGTGAAATGACGGGAAAGCATGCTTTGCGATGAGATAGAGACTTCAAATTTGGTATATGGGTAAATCACTCGAAAGGAAAAAAGTGTGCAATTTCAGATTTCCAATATTTTATCCTTAAGGGGGGGTGCAGCACACCAAAACGTTCGAAAAGTGATATGATAGGAGAGCATGCTTTGCGATGAGATTGAGACTTCAAGTTTGGAGTATGGGTAAACCGTATGAAACAAATAAAGTGTGGAATTTCAGATTTCCAATATTTTCTACTTAAGGGGGTGCCGTACACCAAAACGTTCGAAAAGTGAAATGATAGGAAAGCATGCTTTGCGATGAGATAGAGACTTCAAATTCGGTGTATGGGTAAATCGTTCGAAAGGAAGAAAGTGTGCAATTTCAGATTTCCAATATTTTCTACTTAAGGGGGTGTCGCACACCAAAACGTTCGATTTACCGAATAAATGAGAAAATACGCCTTTAAAATTTGATAGACGCTTAAAATTTGGTATATGGGCTAATAATTTGACGAAAACGCCCAAGACGAATACAGTTTTTCAAAAATGTTCGTTTAAGGGGGTGCTCCAGAGTCAAACGTTCGAAAAGTCAATTGATAAAGAAAACCATGCTTTGGAATGAGATAGAGATATCAGATTTGGTGTAAGGATAGATAGTTTGAAAGGGCGAAAGTGTACAATTTCAGTTTACCAATATTTTCTACTTTAGGGGGTGCCGCACACCAAAATGTTCGATTTTCGGAATAAAGGAGAAACGCTCCTTTAAAAACGTGATAGAGGCTTTATATTTGGTATATGGGCGAAACATCTCATAGAAATCACAAAAAGAATAGAGTTTTAAAAAATGTATAATTAAAGGGGTGGGTACTCCACACAAAAGCATTCGAAAGATGAAATGCTAGAAAAGCATGCTTCACGATGAGATAGAGACTTCAAATTTGGTGTACGGGTAAAAAGTTGGAAAGGAAGAAAGTGTGCAATTTTAGTCTTCCAACATTTGCTATTGTAGGGGGTGCCGATGTCTCTCTATCTATTCGTTCGAAACGTTCAAAAAGAGAATTGATAAAAAACCATGCTTCGAAATGAGATAGAGATATCAAATTTGGTGTAAGGGTAGATAGTTTGAAAGGAAGAAAGTGTGAAATTTCAGATTTCCAATATTTGCTACTTTAAGGGGTGCGCACACTAATATGTTCGATTTTCTGAATAAATGAGGCACGCTTCCTTTTAAATGTGATAGAGGCTTGATATTTGGTATATGGGCCAATCATCTGATAAAAAACACAATACAAACAGAGGAAGAAGTGCGAAAATTTAGTTTTCCAATATTTTCTCCTTATTGCGAGACCGTTGATTTTCAACGGGTATACGGCTAGTATATACTAATTGCCAAGTGTCCGTCTGTCTGTCTGTCTGTCCGTCTGTCTGTCTGTCACGCATTTTTTAGGCACTTCCCGAATAGATAGAGACTTGCAATTTGGTACACGGCTCGGCCGTTCGATAAAACCCCCTGGAAAAATCGAATTTTTCGAAAACGTTCTATAGAGGGGGTGCCCCACACCAAAACGTTCGAAAAGTGAAATGACGGGAAAGCATGCTTTGCGATGAGATAGAGACTTCAAATTTGGTATATGGGTAAATCACTCGAAAGGAAGAAAGTGTGCAATTTCAGATTTCCAATATTTTCTACTTAAGGGGGGGTGCCCCACACCAAAACGTTCGAAAAGTGAAATGATAGGAAAGAATGCTTTGCGATGAGGTAGAGACTTCAAATTTGGTGTATGGGTAAATCGTTCGAAAGGAAGAAAGTGTGCAATTTCAGATTTCCAATATTTTCTACTTAAGGGGGTGCCGTACACTAAAACTTTCGAAAAGTGAAATGATAGGAAAGCATGCTTTGCGATGAGATAGAGACTTCAAATTTGGTATATGGATATATCACTCGAAAGGAAGAAAGTGTGCAATTTCAGATTTCCAATATTTTCTACTTAAGGGGGGGTGCCGCACACTAAAACTTTCGAAAAGTGAAATGATAGGAAAGCATGCTTTGCGATGAGATAGAGACTTCAAATTTGGTGTATTGGTAAATCGTTCAAAAGGAAAAAAGCGTGCAATTTCAGATTTCCAATATTTTCTACCTAAGGGGGTGCCGCACACCAAAATATTCGATTTGCAGAATAAATGAGAAAACGCTCCTTTGAAATTTGATAGATGCTTGAAATTCGGTATATGGGCTGATCATTTGATGGAAACACCCAAGACAAATATAGTTTTTCAAAAATGTTCGTTTAAGGGGGTGCTTCAGAGTAAAACGTTCGAAAAGTGAATTGATAAAAAACCACGCTTCGGATTGAGATAGAGATATCAAATTTGGTATAAGGGTAGATAGTTTGAAAAGAAGAAAGTGTAAAATTTCAGTTTACCAATATTTTCTACTTTAGGGGGTGCCACACACCAAAATGTTCGATTTTCGGAATAAATGAGAAACGCCCGTTTTAAAACGTGATAGAGGCTTGATATTTGATATATGGGAAAATAATCTGACAGAAATCACATATAGAAAAGAGTTTTTCAAAAATGTATAGTTAAGGGGGTGGGTACTCCACACAAAAGCATTCGAAAGATGAAATGCTAAAAAAGTATGCTTCGCGATGAGATAGAGACTTCAAATTTAGTGTACGGGTAAAAAGTTGGAAAGGAAGAAAGTGTGCAATTTCAGTTTTCCAACATTTGTTATTGTAGGGGGTTCCGCTCACTAAAATGTTCGATTTACCGAACAAATGAAAAACGCCTCCTTTACAATGTGATAGAGACTTGAAATTTAGTATATGGGCTAACCATTTGACAAAAACAACCAAAGATGAGTACAGTTTGACAAAAATGTTCTTTAACGGGGTGCTACACAGAAAAACGTTCGAAAGGTGAAGTGATAGAAAAACATGCTTCTCGATAGGATAGCGACTTCAAATTTGATGTACGAGTAGATAGTTTAAAAGGAAGAGAGTGTGAAATTTTATATTTCCAATATTTGCTACTTTAAGGGGTGCGCACACTAATATGTTCGATTTTCCTAATAAATGAGGCACGCTTCCTTTTAAATGTGATAGAGGCTTGATATTTGGTATTTGGGCCAATCATCTGATAAAAAACACAAGACAAACAGAGTTTTTCAAAAATGTTCATTTATGGATGTGCTTCATAGAAAAAAGTTCCAAAGGAGAAATAATAATATAGGAGTGCATCGGGATGAGATAAACTTTAATGTGTTGTACGGGTAGATAATTCGAAAGGAAGAAATCAGCAAATTTAGTCGAATCGATTTGTCGAATAAATATGAAACGCGAATTATTAAAAAATTTACATTATTCAAAGGTTGCTTATTGCGAGACCGTTGATTTTCAACGGGTATTCGGCTAGTGCTATATCTAATTTTGATAGTACGCTCTAAGAATTTAGCCAATTAACACAGCATATGGTATAAAACAATATAAACAAGAAAGATCAATCATGCTTAAAGCATTGATCATGAAACACTTTCCAACTTCAATGCAATTTTATTTAAACATCTCTAAAATGTAATACATTCCTAAGTAATATTTTAAAACTTATCACAATACTACATTAATTTATTATATTTGACAACTTAAACCTTCATCGAAAAAAATGAACGTCATTCAAATGACGGCATTGTAATATAAATTGCCTGGTTTAAGCATTTCTAAAATGCGATACATTCCTCAGTATTATTTTTAAAATCATCATAATACTACAATAATTTATTATATTTGAAAATTTCATCGAAAACAACTGACATTCATTCAAATGACATCATAGAAAAATAACACGTCTGGCTCTCTCTATAAAAGCAGCATTTCATATATAACATTTTCCCATTCATTTCATTTATCACAGTACTAAAATAATTTATTACTTTCCTTATATACATAATGTATAAGGAAAGTATTGTGACGGGGTCGAAAATTCGAATTCGAGTTTTCGACGAAAAGCAGGTTTCAAGGATCCCTGAACACGAACCTTACCCCTCACAGCAAAGATCGTCACATGTGTGACAGTGACGTTGTAGTCACGTGACACCTGGGTCACAATGTGACATTATATTCTTGACTTCTATGCGACGCTACGTATTAATAACATTGTAAATTCATTGTGACTATATTCTGTGACGTTTCAACAATTTAATAATTTAATTAACACGTAACAATGTGATGACATTACAATGAAAATTACAATGTGACGTCACAAACAAGTTAATATGCGACGTCACAAACGACCATGAAAATGACCAAAATGACTTCGCTGTGACCTCAATATGACATTGCCGAGACGTACTGTGACGTCCTGTGACGTCCCAAAGTCACAGTGTGATGTAAATCTTACTTCACTGCGAAAATAAATGCTGTTAGGGACTTTTTGGAGAGTGGTGTCTGTGTATGTGTACGTGTCTGCATGTGTGTGTGTGTGTGTGTGTGTGTGTGTATGTATGCTTCCATGAGTCTGTAGAAGCGATGTTTCATAAAAGAATAGTGTTTCGAACAAAACTGGGTACAAATATTACAATCAGTGAATACCGGAATCCTATTGATTTTGAACGCTATCAGAAGTTCGAAAGAAGGAAAAAGACCTCAAAAGTTCGGAAAAAAAATCAATAAAAAATCATAATTTTCAAAATTGTTACGTAAATGCTAATTTAGTATGCAATGTTTTCCTAGAAAATGAATGACACGCACTTTAGAATACTAGCATGAACCGTTGAGATATTGAATATTTTTCAAACAAATTTTGTTAAAAAATCCCCAAAAATCTAAAAAATATTAACTATTGTGAAATATGCTAACTTTTACTATATATTTGTTAGCATCATTCTCGTGGATCTAGTTCGTTCCATTCACTAGAGGAAATACTTTGAGTAATAGTTTTGTATTTTGACGCTTTGCATTTCGCCAATAGCCAATCTCTTCTCTCCGTTAGCCTGTAACATTTGGAGAACAGAGCGTTATTTGAAACCAAGGTAGTTGAGTTGGTGAACTTCGCGACTAATTCCGCGAAATATTGCCATCTTTACGATATTTCACTCCTGATTGATAAAAATATTACCAAAATTGCAAAAATTACGCTAAATTACTCAAAATGATACCTCGAAATTGGACATTTAATTATTAAAATATTTTAATATATGGAATATATTATTTATTGAGGATGCTACTGATATCGATATTTGGCGATTTAGAGTTGTGCTAAATATAAATTAATTTAATACTTCAAAATAGTTTTACATGTTGTGCTATATACATTTCAGCATTAAAAGCATTGTATTATTACGAAACCTATCCTTTAGAATCGTCGGTGTATTCGTAGGATACAAGAAAGAGTCCAAATTTCTGGATAACTTGCGTTCATTCATAAGCACAAAGTAAACAGGACCAGTATATAAGTATATAATTAAACAGCACTTAAATGCTCCATTGATCTCACAAAATAAGCGATATTATTCTCAAAATACTGACGAAAATAATTTCACAAAACAACGGCTAATAGTTACCTTACACCTTTCTGGTAGGTCGGACGGTCTGGGTCTCAACAATAACAACAAAACAACCGCTACTATTCTCAAAACATTGACAACAATCCCAGTCCAATGTAGTTCGTATATTGCCGTATCGTCCAATGTAGCTCGTACAACAGAGGGGTAAGCTTTTTACTTTCCTTATATACATAATGTATAAGGAAAGTATTGTGACGGGATCGAAAATTCGAATTCGAGTTTTCGACGGGGGAGCACGTTTCAAGCATCCCTGATCACGAATCGAACATTTTTGAAGTGATGTCTGTGTGTGTGTGAAAGTATGTGTGTGTCAGTGGGTCTGTGGAGACGATAACTGACGAACGAATGGACCGATTCGAACCAAATATGGTACAAATATCACAATCTGTAAACACTGGAAGCCTATTGTTTTTATAAGTAATCGAATGTTCAGAATCCCCCTAAATTTTCGAATAAAATTTTGAAAAAATCGTCAAAAAATCAAAACCACTAATAAAGTTACGTAAATAGATGTTTCTTATGTAATTTTTCATTAGAAAACGATTGACATAAATTTTAGAACGCTAACATGAACCGTTCTCGAGATATTGCACATTTTTCAAAAAAATTATTAGAAAGTCATATAAAATGAAAAAAAATATTTCCTATTGAGAAACATGTTCACTTTTCATATGTAATAACCATGCGATAAATTGAGTGACATCATTCTCGTGAATCTAGTTCGTTCCATTCATGAAAAAATATACTTTGAGTAATACTTTTGTATTTGAACGCCAATAGTAATTTATCTGTTGTAAGAACAACTTATTTCTTCGTTCATAACGCTTGGCGAGATTTTGGCGACAAATTTGGCGGAATGTCGCCAACTTGGCGACTTTTTGAAATGTTGCCAAATTAACGAAAATCTCGCCAAATGGATAAAAATGAAGCTAAATCAATGAAAATGACGACTAATTGTCGAAAATTCAATATCTTGGAAAGAATATTAGTATCTACTATAAGAAAAACCTATTTTTTTACTGTAAAAGTAGTAAATTCATTACATTATATAAGGAAAGTCATGTGTTGCCCACATCAGATTTTTTTATAGCCTCTTCATAGAAACTTCTGGAAATTTCTATATCTCAAAGAATAATAGTTCTATCGAGAAGTTTCAGTAACATTCCGGAAGTAGCCAAATATCGCAAAATTGGCGATAAATCACTAAATCTGGATATCATTCTGCTAACTGGGAAATCATATCAACCCTAGGCCACAACGGCACGTCATCCTCGTGTCATGCACTGTATTTTTTTCGCCTGGCCTTCAAGACAGACGAAAGAGGAGACGCCAAACGGAACAGTGCGTGTCCCAACAGTATTGTAGGCTTTTTGATTTCCTTATACATTTGAATTCCATCATGTGACGGACATTCCTTCTGCTATAAGAAATGATCTTCTCTTCGTCTGTTTGAAACACTTGACTATGCATTTGGCGAATAATCTAGTGAAATATCGCCAATTCGACAATATATCACCCCTGATTGATGAAGAAATAATTTTGCATGCTGCCATTCGGAAAAGCGTTAAATGCAAGTACAATTCAACGTTAAAAATATAGTGGCCTAGATTTTATACATAATTATTTCACCGTAAAAGATGTAAATTCATTACATTATATAGGGAAAAAATCTGATGTGGGCAGCACATGACTTTCCTTATATAATGCAATGAATTTACTACTTTTACAGTAAAAAAAATAAGTTTTTCTCCTAGTAGATATTTATATTCTTTCCAAAATATTGAATTTTCGACAATCAGTCGTCATTTTCATTGATTTAACGTCATTTTTATCCATTTGCCGCGATTTTCGTTAATTTAACAGCATTTCAAAAAGTCGCCAAGTTGGCGACATTCCGCCAAATTCGTCGCCAAAATTTCGCCAAGCGTTATGGACGCAGAAATAAGTTATCCTTATAGCACATAAATGATTATTGGCGTTCAAATACAAAAATATTACTCAAAGTATCTTTTCTCGTGAATGGAACGAACTAGATCCATGAGAATGATGTCCCTCAATTTATCGCATGATATTGCATATGAAAAGTCAACATTTTCTCAACACTTAATATGTTTTTTTAATTTATGGGATTTTTTGATAAATTTATTTGAAAAATGTACAATATCTCGAGAACGGTTCATGCTAGCGCTCTAAAGTTTATGTCAATCATTTTTTAAGGAAAAAAATTACATAAGAAATGTCTATTTGCGTAACTTTATTAAAGATTTTGATTTTTTGAAGATCTTTCAAAATTTCACTCGAAAATTTAGGGAGGTTCTGAACATTCGATTACGTTTAAAAACAATAGGCTTCCAGTATTCACGGATTGTGATTTTTGTACCAAATTTCATTCGAATCGCTCTATTTGTTCGTGAGATATCGTCTCCACAGACTCACTGACACACACACACACACGCACACACACACGTACACACACACACACACAGACACCACTTCAAATATGTTTGATTCGTGATCAGTGATGCTTGAAACGTGCTCTCCCGTCGAAAACTCGAATTCGAATCCGTCACAATACTTTCCTTATACATTATGTATATAAGGAAAGTAAAAAATGTGCTGCCGATATAATATATTTTTAACTAATTGGAATTGTCAAGGAAATATATGTGTTGGACACATCTGATATTTTATCTTATAATACTTCAGATATTTTCAAATGCTTCAGTAGAAACTTTTTCTTAGCAACGATGTCGTTGTAATTAAATATTACATACAGCCTTCGTTTGTATAAGTGAAACTTTCTCCAAAATCTAAACAGAAAGGACGTTCAACAGAACAAGACCTTCAACAACCCCGCTTCTTCTCCGTTCCGTAACATAATTCGAAACTTCCTCCAGATTATTAAATCACACACGGATACCCGTGTTGCCAAACATGGCGAAAATTTCGACTCAAAAACTGGGGGATTACAAAGAGATTTGCCGTAACACCGCTTCTTCCAATTATTTTGAAACTCCCGGAGACTTGAAACTTCTCAACAGCTTAAATATAATTGAAACTTCACACGACATAGCTTAAGAGACGTTACAAAGTAGAAAATCCGATTTTTTCATTATAACATGCACTTCGCCAATTACGTCAGCCATATACTCTCGACGCGGTGATTCCTCAGCGAGAGAAGTTTAAGAGTCGAGAGTAGGTTTATTGCTCTGCCTTGTTAACGTTTTGGTTTAATAGTGTTTATTTACTCGTGTTTACTCGATATAGAGATCTACTGTTAAGTGTATTTCGGAGAAAGAAGTGTTGAAAATACTGGCTACCTAGTCAAGCGGCAATTTATGTTGAATTATGTGATATTTTGAAAAGTAAAAAAACAAAATGTTAAGTTACTCAGCATATTACTTTCCCCATAAATTCAAACTCTCTCCCCCCCTCCCTTATTTCGCTATTTATATTTAAAGTTTTGTCACACACATTTAAAAAATCTATATAGTAATTGACTAACTTATTTTTACTTTCCCATGGTAATGTATAGGGGAAGTTTTGGAATCGTGTCGATAATCGCAACTCGAGTTTTCGACGAATTTACACGTTTCGAGCACTCTGGAATCCGAAAATACTATTTATAGCTTGACGTCTGTGTGTATGTCTGTGTGTTTGTCTGTCTGTGCAATGTATGTAGGGGAGACCGAGGTAAGATGACGAGCTGAGCAAGATGACGAATCACAGTTTTAACGACTTTATTCTTAGGTGGCAGCACTTGACGAGCATAGAGGTACAATCCCGTGTATCAGACCAACTAATCGCATGCGGAAGGCCCCATTCTTGCTACACGTACAATTTATATTCTTAGTCAAACTTTATTAAGGGCCGTGAAACTATTTTCGACTTGTACTAAATAAGTTTGAGCTACTTAAAGGTAAGTCATAAAATTCAGATATAATTTATGGTTACACTTTATAGTATTAAATACTCAGCTAAGTTATCATAGTTTTAATCTGATGCATAGTTTACTGTACACCAGCCATGTTGTTTCCTTCAGTCATTCGGGGCAAGTTGACGAAGTTCGTCATCTTCCACAAAGGAAAGCGCGCCTATTTCTTTAGGTACTAATGATAGCGACACTGAAAGTGTAGATAATCCCAACTGTGAACAAATTCCGGGATCAAGAGAGAGAGAGAGAGAGAGAGAGAGAGAGAGGGAGAGAGAGGGAGAGAGAGAGGGAGAGAGAGAGAGAGAGAGAGAGAGATGCTCCCCTCTTCCATTACTATTTAACTTTAAACCCTTACCGCAAGTTAAAAGATCAACAAAAAAGAGAAGAAAAATGTGAACCAGCGTTTTAACAAGTTCACTAATAAGAAATTTGTTGCTTGAGAAACAAAATTCAAAGGATGAAATGGAATAAAGGGAAACACAGCGAAATAAGAAAATTGCTAAACAATTGCGTTTCGAGGTAAGCGCAGATCCAAAGAACGAGGATATTAACTGACCAGATTATGATGAACTTTCTATTGATCCACCCGACGAAGACTGGATACTGTTGTGGTAGCGGTCTCAGAACCAACCTGCGAGTACTGATTCCGCTACACACAAGGCCAGTGATCGTAAAATTTATAGCAAAAACAAAAGAAGTGGTAATTATCATACTTAACTTAACATTAACCCAGGCAATGTTATTTAGATGAGGTTTTCCCAGTCTAGAAGAATTATATTCTAGATGGTATTCAGTGAGCAAAGAACATGAGGAAATACAAGAATGAAAGCACATTTATCAATTTAAACAAATCTATTTATTTTAATCACTTGCATATTCATCAACATAACTTTACTTAATTTATCATTTCAAATAATTCAGAGCTTCCTTTATCATTAACAATTATTATTTCAATTTTTGCTCTGCTCAAAATATCAATCACTATTTATTATTAAATCAAACACAATATTACTTCTTAAGTCATGAACTTAAATACAATACTATTTTACTTTCTTAAAATTCAGTAAACCATTATAATTCAAGATTATATATTTTAGTGTGCCAGTGATGTATAACGTGCCAAAGATTTCAGTTGGAACTTCTGGTTCCGATACAAGAGGGATTACCTGTATTGAAGATTAAAACCCAAAATTTCACAGAAAAGTTCCATATTCGAAAAAAACACTGCTGGAACCCGAAATAAATGTCCAAAAATGAGTATCCAGTCATCTCTCAATATAACAGGGCTTTCCGCCAGAAATTCCACTTATGTCATCCCTTCCGGTACAAACTTCGGTAGCAAAAGGGTCCGCGAGATATTATCCTGGAATAAAAAAAAATAATTTAGAAAAGCGTTAAGGAACATCGAATCTTCTCCAGGAACTTCTTCATTCCGCTCCAGAAATGGATCATGGTTTCATTAGAAACAAAATCTCTCCAATCGAGGAAACTTAGCCATTTTGGCCAAAACCCTTTGTCTTAAGTTTTTAAGACAAAACTCTTGATGCGACTTCTCCGAGCGAAACTTCCAAGTCGAATCTCCGGGTCTCACGAGTCCAGCTTAGAACTTCTCCTCAAAGCAGCTTCCTGATTGGCAGGCAAGCGCGCCCGGCAACAGCTTTCTCCTCCGACCACACGTCACACATCCCAGTCGAGACAGAAATCCTGGATCGCGCCAACGAAATCTCGACAAAACACGGATTTTAATGCAAAACCAATTCAAACGAGGCTTACCGAAATACAGCACAGGCACGGAAGGAAAAAAAGTTGTTTTTCTCACAGAAAAACACGAAAGGCTCATGGCGCAGAATTGCGACATGACACTGTGCTTGCTCTCAATGCGTAGCTTGGTGGCATGAAAACTGTACTGGATGCGAAGGAAGGAAATTCATCTGTGACTTTTGTAAATAACATAATTCATTAATGATTGTACACCTTTCAACTCTATTAGTGTTTTGCACGTTCTTTAAATACCTCAAAAGTCTTTTTAGGTCAAAATTTGCGAGTTGTCATCTTGCCCCGTATTGAAAGTCATCTTGCCCCAGCACTGGAGCAAGATGATTTTTTTTGACAATATGCTAAAACATGTTTTTGTATGGTTTAATTTGGGAGATTATCCGATATAATTATTTTATTAATAATGGAACGTATGAATAATTTATTTACGTTGCAAAAAATATGCGCTTTATAAGTTTTACGAATCAAATTCGTTAACATTACGTTACGTTGTTACGAAAAAAATCAAATTCGTTAACATCGTCGTCTTACCCCGGCCTACCCTATACACTTTAACTGATAAACTAATTAATCAAATTTTACAAAATTTTATAGATAAGTGATGCGGGAGTTACCTTGGTACTGATAACATCTTGGTACGATTAGGAAAAAAAGAACCTGCCCTTTTTTGCGAAATGGTCCGCAGAATTCGTATGCAACTATTCTAGTTGAAAAACTATTTAACCAGATTTCATGAAATTTAATAAATAAGTCACTTGTGTGTTACCCAGTACTGATATGATGTTGATATTATTTGGAAAAAAAAATCTGAGCAGCACATGACTTTCCTTATATAATGCAATGAATTTACTACTTTTACAATTAAAAAATAATGCATAAGATCCACGGTACTGTGTTTTTATCGTTGAAATGTACATTTGGCGATTTTCCGGATGACAACATGCAAAACTATTTCAAAGTACTCAATTAACTTATATTTCGCTGAACTTTAAATAAGCAATTATCAATATTTATAGCATCCTCAAAAAGCGATATAGTCCGTTTATTAAAATATTTTAGTAATTTATCAAATAATGGCCAATTTTATTAATTTAGCGTCATTTTTGCAACTTTGACAATATTTTTGTCAATCTGGTTCGAAATATCGCCAAGTTCACCAAATGCATCACCAAGTGCTACAGATAAACGGAGTGAAGAGTATTTCTTATATACTAGAAGGTATGCCCGTCATATGACGAAACTCAGAATTTGCGAGACATTACTTCCCATTATTCGTCATTTATATTAATTTGGCGACATTTTTGTCATTTTGGCAATATTTAAATTACTCGCCAAGTTAGCGATGTCCCTCCAAATTAATCGCCAAGCATTACAGACGTACACGCGGTGAAGTGTGTTATTCTTATAGTTTACTCTTAAGTTCTTTTCAAGATATTGAATTTTCATCAACATAACTTTTATTGATTTGGCGAAAATTTCGTTAATTTAGCAACATTTAGAAAGTCGCTAAGTTGGCGAATTTCTGCCATATTCGTCGCCAAAATCTCGCCAAACGTTATGGACGGTGAAATAAGTTATTCTCATAGCAGATAAATGACTATTGGCGTCCAAAGTATTACTCATAGTATCTTTTGTCATGAATGAGCTAGATCCACGAGAATGATGTCATCAAATTCATCGCACGATATTACATATGATAAATGAGCATATTTCACAATAATTAATATTTTTTTTATTTTATGTGATTTTTGATAAATTTATTTAGAAAATGTGCAATATCCCGAAAGCGGTTTATACTAGCGTTCTAAAATTTTCTAATGAAAAATTACATAAGAAATGACTACTTATGTAATTTTATTAACGGTTTTGATTTTTTTGTTTATTTTTTCAAAATTTCACTCGAAATTTTTGGGGAGGGGTTCTGGACATTCGATTGCATTTGAAAGCAATAAGCTTCCAGTATTCACGGATTGCAATTTTTGTACTAAATGTCATTCGAATCGCTCCATTCGTTCGTGAGATATCATCTCCAAGATCTAACTGATACACACAGACACAGACATCATCTCAAAAACGCCTGATTCGTGTTTAGTCATGCTTGAAACGTGCTCTTCCGCTGAAAACCCGATCGAGTTTTTGGCTCCGTCGCAATACTTTCCTTAGAAATTATACTATATATAAGGAAAGTAAAAAGATGCGAAATGGTTCGTAAAAATGGTCAAAATCTAAAATGAAAGATTCATATGAATGAATGATTCATATATATAATGAATTATTCATATGCTTAAATGTATGAATGAAATGCTTCTTTTACACCCAATTTTTAATGACGAAAAGAATAAGGCCAACTCCACAACTCTAAGATTAACCTTTTTCGAGATATTTTAGTTTTCACATTTTTGCCGCTTCGGCTTTGAGAATACGTCTCTAGTCTCTAAATGAAAACGAAAATTGAATTAAAACCGTAAATTCAGGGTCATTTCAAATAATTTTCCGGGTTATTTCGTGCAGTTAAACTCAATTTAATGAATTAGGGCAGAAAGAGGGAGAAAATGACTTTGCGTTTGTACCGAAAGACAAGTGCTGCCCACATCTGATTTTTATCTTTCATGACTATTCAGAAGTCGGGCTGTGACCTAGAATATACCTAGAATACACATATAGTATCACGAAACAGAACCTAGCACGGCCTGATTTTCGATTTTTCCACTCCGGTAACCGGGGGGGGGGGGGCGCGGTAGCCCATTGGTTAGCGCGCTGGAGTTGCACTCGGTAAGCCCGGGTTCGATTCCAGCCACTGCCAAAACTGCCGCCGTGTTCATACGGAGTACGATCACGTTAAACATGTGGGTCCGAAAGTCCTTCCGAGAGGTTGGTGATAGGGGAAGGAGGGTACGGCCCCTGTGGATGCCTCCCCCACTGGGTTCCGGTCTAAATTGGGTGGCACTTCCCGACCGTCCAAACAGTTTCCTTACACCTTTCTGGTAGGTCGGACGGTCTGGGTTTCAACAACAACAACTCCGGTAACCGGGGACAATGGAGGTAGGTCGAAAATATTTTCCTTATCCCACAGAAGTTCCTCGGTGGAATAGAAGTCTGAATTTTTGTACATTTATTATCGAACACGGGACAGTTATTTAGGGAACACAATTTCTGATTTCTCCCCTTTAGACGTAAGGGAGAGATATGTGGTCTTAACAGTCTTTCCAGATCTTGCAGAAGTCCGTAAGTGACCTAGAAGTTTGAACATTTGCACATTAGTCGATACCAGACCAAGGAACCATATCGACATCAGGAGAAAACCTAACGAAGCAAACTTTTGATTAAGAGGACTTACATTTGACGCTAAGGGACATATAGTTTAAGACAGAAAAAGTAACTCATTGAAAAGTTTCAAGTCAATATTTTAAGAGTATTATATTCCATGCCTATGACTGGGTGAAACACTTGTTTGTCCACGAAACCCTAGTGGAAACACTATAATTTGTTTAATATTTGTCTAACGTGCTTTTGCCTTTCCAGATAGAGATATGCACGGGAAGAAATTTCAGATTTTTATCTTGTCCGGGTCTACAATACTAGTGCTTAAACTCGGATGAGCCAGAAAAACTTTATAAACGACGTAAAATTCGAGCCTGACCTGTCCCAAAGAGCTGTGCAAGCGTAGAACCCTAGCCCGGCCTGTCCCGAAGAACTTTACAAACGTAGAACCCGAGCCCAGCCTGTCCCGAAGAACTTTACAAACGTAGAACCCGAGTCCGGCCTGTTCCGAAGAACTTTACAAACGTAGAACCCGAGCCCGGCCTGTCCCGAAGAACTTTACAAACGTAGAACCCGAGCCCGGCCTGTCCCGAAGAACTTTACAAACGTAGAACCCGAGCCCGGCCTGTCCCGAAGAACTTTACAAACGTAGAACCCGAGCCCGGCCTGTTCCGAAGAACTTTACAAACGTAGAACCCGAGCCCGGCCTGTCCCGAAGAACTTTACAAACGTAGAACCCGAGCCCGGCCTGTTCCGAAGAACTTTACAAACGTAGAACCCGAGCCCGGCCTGTCCCGAAGAACTTTACAAACGTAGAACCCGAGCCCGGCCTGTCCCGAAGAACTTTACAAACGTAGAACCCGAGCCCGACCTGTCACGAAGACCATTGAATATTGGCCCGTTCCAGCACGAAATAACGTGCATTCACATGCGTTAAAAACGCAAATTTGGGAAATTTTTATACGATAAGAGTTTTGATTAGTTGAGAATTAAGATGGAAATTCAGTTGTTTTTGTGTAAAATTAATTTTTACATTAGATGAAATAGTCACAATACTTTCAGGATCTCAATTAAAATTCATTAAAAATTTTCAAAATTAAATATGTTCGGCCAGGTTGTATCCGACTTTTTAAAAACCAAGCCAGAGCCCAGCTTAGCCCGAAGCAGTGTTAGAAAATTTCATGCCAGGCCCGGCCCTGCCCGCAGTTTTGGCCAGTCTTAAGACCATGGGCCAGACCCCAGCCCATATAGACCTCTATTTCCAGACCAATATCTTTAGAAGCCCCATTTAGTGCCTTCTCCTTTTTGCCTCCATAATGTCCCTGGTGACCTAAAAAACTCTTATTTGCACATTTATAATATCGACCATGGACAGAACCTAACGGAGACAAATTTTTAATTTCAGTCCTCAGTAGGAGAAAATGTTCTTTTTTTTTTTTTTCGAAAAGTCTTTTCAGACTCCTCCTGGTAACTTAGAATGCTAAACCTTTGTATTTATTGTATCCGACGGATAGAATGGGTAGAAAGAAAGAAAAATTGGCGGTGGCTCCAGTTCGAAGGGGACGAAATAGTTTTGCTTGGATGATTTGCTTGGATTTTGTAAAATATAACTCAACTTTATCGAATAAAAAAACTCGATTCAAAATCTGATTATTGACACTTATAGAGCTTTCAAAAAGCATCCAATTCTTGCTTATTGTTTATAGCAATCGGTTTTTGTTTTCAAGATAGAAGTCGTACAAACGTTAAAAGGGTAAAAGTGTTACTTCAACTTGACAAGACGATTACTCAAAAACAATGAGATATTTTTTTTTAGAAATAAATATAGCATAATAAAAACGCATTTCCATATACATGTTTAGTCTTTTACGATTTATATCTATCTTTATATTTTTAAAGCTAATTCGATTGAAAATGAAAAAAAAATGAAATAGTAATATGAAAATGAAAAATCTGATGTGGGTAACACATGACTTTCTTTGCAGATTCATATTCACGTTATCTTTATTTCTTCAATGAATCATTATATTGAGTTTAATTGCACAAAATAAATCCATAATTATTTAAAATTGCTCTGGATTTGCATTTTTAATTCAATTTTCGTTCTTATTTGGTAACTGAACTTATTTTCAAAGAGGTGGCGCAGCGAAAATGCAAAAAAACTAAAATATTTCGAACACGGTTAGTCCTGGTGTAATATGGTTGGTTTTATTCTTTATATCGTTACAATTTAAGTATAAAACAACCATTTAATTGATATATTTGAGCAGGCGTAGGTTTTTATTTTAGATTTTGACAATTTTTGCATGTTATTTCGCAAAAAGGCAGATTTTTTTTCCGAATCCTACCAAATTCTAATCAGCACCAGGATAACCTACAAGTGATTTATCTACTAAATTTTGCAAAGTTTGAGCTATTATTTTTTCAGCTAGAGTAGATACAGCAAATTTTGTTAGGCATTTCTAAAAAAAGAACGGTTCTTTTATCCCGAATTATATCGAAAACTAATCAGCACCAGGGTTACGCACAAGAGAGTTACCTAACAAATTTTATGAAATTTGGTCCATTAGTTTTTTAGTTAAGAGTGGATACATACATTTCACAGACAGACACACGCAGATGCCATGCCAAAAATAGATTTTTCGTATTCTAGAGGTCCCAAAGCGTGTAAATCAGTCGAAAACTCGAGTTGTGATTTTCGACATGATTCCAATACTTTCCCCTATACTTTACCATGTATTGCAGGGAAAGTAAAAAATCTGTTGTGGGCAGCACATGACTTTCCCTGCAGACTCAAATTCATTTTCTCTTTATTTCTTTAATAATTCAGTAAATTGAGTTTAATTGCACAAAATAACACTAAATTTTCTCTTTTAATTCAATTTCTGTTTTTATTCGGTAATTGGACATTTTTCAAAAGTGACATAACTAAATGCGGAATATCTCAAATATCTCGAGAGCGGTTAGTCCTAGCGTAATACAGTTGCTCTTATTCTTCATCAAAAATTACGTACAAAACAAGCATTTAATTGATATATTTGAACATACGTAGCTTTTTTTTTTAGATTTTGGCGATTTTTGAGGGCCATTTCGTGAAAAAAAGCAGGTTGTTCTTTTCCGAATAATACCAAAATCTAACCAACACCAGAGTATCCCACAAGTAACTTATCTACCAAATTTTGTGAAATTTGGTCAGTTAGTAATTTAGCTAGAGTGGATGCATGACATTTCTACGGGCCATTTCGCAGAAAAAGGCGGGTTCTGTTTTTACGAATCGTACCAAAAACTAATCAGTAACAGGGTCATACCCAAGTCACTTACCTACCAAATGTTATGAAATTCGGTCATTAAGTTTTTAAGTTAGAGTGGATACATACATTGCACAGACAGACACACAGACGTCACGCAAAAAATAGTTTTTTCGTATTCTAGAGGTCTCGAAACGTGTAGATCCGTCTAAAACTCGAGATGTGATTTTCGGTATGATTCCAATACTTTCCCTATACATTATCATGTATTGCAGAGAAAGTAAAATGAAAGTATAAAAAATGAAAACGTATTAGGACAGATTTTTTTTTTCGACGAAAGAGGAATAGATCAAAATCCAATTATATACATTTGTATGGCTTTAAACGGCTAGAAATTACTAACAAATGTTCAAAACTAACTGTTTTAGTTTATCATATACAAATATTACAAACTTGAAAAACAGAATGTTTTCAATCTTTTTCTACTTGACAAGACGATTACTCGAAAACTATAAGAGCTCTTTTTAATACTAAATTTTGTGATACACATTTTTATTGTTTACTATTTATATTGGTATTTTATAGTTTACTATATATTTCAAGTAAAAGTTTGAAAAATGAAAAAACGAAATCCTTAAATAAAAAAGATTTGCATGTTTCCGAAAAGAAAAATATTCTAAATATTAAAATATTGAAATTTTTTATACCTTCCTAATCTGGATCTTTTCGTCAATAAAATACGAAAAAAATTTACATTTTTGTATATTAGGTTTGGGGGTATAAGAGTCTAAACTGTTTAGATTCTTCGTGACGCTGTACACACACATACACAAACACACGCATACACACACACATACACAAACACACACACACACACACACTCACACGTATATATTCATATATGTGTGTGTGTATATGATAGATACCTTCTTGCCTGTGGTAGTTTGGTTGCTCTCTTTATCCTGAGGAAAAAGACTATTTCTTTCCCCTGAAACTTATATTTAATTTTAATCAATTGATTATTCTTCTACTAACTATTTTTTGTTATTTTCGAATCTCTTATATTGTAAACATATCTTAATTTATACCCCTTCTGTTTCGTATCATTAATACTGCCGCCGAGAAGAAGTATCTGGTCATCTGGAGTTGTAAAGAGCAAAGAGCTTATTGTAGAAAATCCAATCACTTCAAATCCTTTGAGAGTGTTCTCTAATTGGTTGGTAATATTGGGCCCATGTTGGAGATGTTGCTGTTTGAGTTTCTGAAGTAAAGGAAAAGCTAAATTCTGCATTATTTACAGAATTTTATCATCATGTCTTGTTTAAGTAGCCTGTAATGCAGAAATTCCCAAACTTTTTCACCCATTGAACGATTTTTACCTTCAGTTACAATGCAAGATATATGTAAAGGAGCAAATTGTGAAGATGTCAAAAATGCGATTGCTGAATTATAATGGATTTTTAATAAATGATTATTTTACTGAATTTTATCAT
Source organism: Amaurobius ferox (assembly GCA_951213105.1). NCBI lineage: Eukaryota > Metazoa > Arthropoda > Arachnida > Araneae > Amaurobiidae > Amaurobius > Amaurobius ferox. The sequence goes on from OX578154.1 coordinate 98,057,582, forward strand.
CATGTCTTGTTCAAGTAGCCTATAGAGCAGAAATTCTCAAACTTTTTCATCTATTAAACGATTTTTACTTTCAGTTACAATGCAAGATATATGTAAAGGAGCAAACTGTGAAGATGTCAAAAATGCGATTGTTGAATTATAATGGCTTTTTAATAAATGATTATTTTACTGAATTTTATCATCATGTCTTGTTCAAGTAGTTTATAAAGCAGAAATTCTCAAACTTTCTCATCCATTAAACGATTTTTACTTTCAGTTGCAATGCAAAATATATGTAAAGGAGCGAATTGTGAAGATATCAAAAATGCGATTGTTGAATTATAATGGATTTTTAATAAATGATTATTTTACTGATTTTTATCATCATGTCGTGTTCAAGTAGTCTATAAAGCAGAAATTCTCAAAGTTTTTCATCCACTAAACGATTTTTACTTTCAGTTACAATGCAAGATATATGTAAAGGAGCAACTTGTGAAGATGTTAAAAATGCGATTGCTGAATTATAATGGATTTTTAATAAATGTTTATTTTACTGGATTTTATCATCATGTCTTGTTCAAGTAGTGTATAAAGCAGAAAGTCTCAAACTTTTTCATCCATTAAACGATTTTTACTTTCAGTTACAATGCAAGATATATGTAAAGGAGGAAATTGTGAAGATATCAAAAATGCGATTATTGATCTCTAATGGATTTTTAATAAATGGTTATTCGAATAGAGCGAGTCGAATGATATTTGGTACAAAAATTACAATCCGTGAATACTGAAAGCCTATTGTTTTTCAACACACTTTAATGCACAGAATTCCCCTACATTTTCGAGTGAAATTTTGAAAAAATCATCAAAAAATCAAAACCTTTAATAAAGTTACGCAAATACACATTTCTTATGTAATTTCTCCTTAGGAAACGATCGACATAAAATTCAGAACGCTAGCATGAACCGTTCTTGGGACATTGTACATTTTTCAAATAAATGTATCAAAAAATCCTATAAATAAAATAAATTTTAACTGTTGAGAAACTTGTTCAATTTTCATATGTAGTATCATGCGATAAATTTGGTGACATCATTCTCGTGGATCTAGTTCGTTCCATTTCTGAGAAAATATACTTTGAGTAATACTTTTGTTTTTGAACGCAAATAGTCATTATCTACTATAAGAATAACTTATTTCTCCATCCATAACGCTTGGGGAGATGTTGGCGACGAATGTTGCGGAATATGGCCAACTTGGCGACTTTTTAAATGGGCGCCAAATTAACGAAAATCTTGCCAAATAGTTAAACATGACGTTAACGTTAAATCAATGAAAATGACGACTATTTGACGAACATTCAATATCCTGAAAAGAATATAAGTATCTACTATAAGAATAACCTATTTTTTGTACTGTAAGAGTAGTAAATTCATTGCATTATATAAAGAAAGTCATATGCTGCCCACATTAAATTTTTAATTTCAATATGTTGCAGAAATCTTGAAGTGAATTGGATAAATGCTTAATGTTTAAAATTTATAAGTCCATCTTAATTCAATAATTGGCTTTTTGATTTCGCAATACAGTTTACATATGCTTTGCTTTATAAGTAAACAGCGGCATTTTTGAAAGTTTCTTTGAAGAAAATACATAAGTGCAGTTAATTTAAATGAAGTTTGGCCCATTTCTTTTGTATTTATGTTCATGCTTTTAAAAATATAATCCACGATATTTTGACTGTCACACAAATCTAATCATGTGTTTGTTTCTTGTGAAAGTCAATTAAAGTGTCACTTTCACGCCTCTTCTTCAGCACATCTTCCACTTTCAAAAATATACTTATTTACCAATTTCGTTAAATCGCGTACGAAGATGAAGAAACTAAAAGATGCAAGATAAATAATAACAATGAATTGGAAAGCAAAAAAAAAAGTAAAATAAAAAAAAATAAATAAAAACTCACTTCACAATGGCGCTGAGAAATGTCATAAATGAACTTTCATTTCAATATCTTTCAAATTAATTTCCACGCTTGTTCCTCCAAGACAACTGCATATCGCGTAAATGTGCGCCTCACTCTCTTATTACGCGCGCGTCATCGTATTTTATTGTTACCCCCCCCCCCCCCCACCCTCACTCTGCACCCTCTTGAATAAAAAAAAAGGAAAAATCACAATTTCCATCTTTGGAAAAGTGAAAATTCAATTTTGACAAACGAACAGGATAGCCTGCTTTACTTTACAAGACATTCCGCATATTCTGTCCGAAATGTCATTAATTCTTAATATTTTGCAGTGCCTCGACCCCCCCTCGGTTTACCCCCTTTCCCATTCCTCTCTTCACGTGTTGTCATCACGAGAGAAATGTATTAATGCCGCATTGTGGAGACGGTCGAGGGAGGCTCCAGAACCACTTCGGGGGGGGGGGGGGCGGATTTTGGAAGGTGGGTGAGGTAACTGATGTGAGTGTCAGACATTCTGAAGAACAGTGACATATTATTCATTTCAATTCATAATATCCGTGGACGTATTATTCATATCAATTTGTACATTTCATGGATAAAGATAATAGTTGTCAAAAGAATATGGGTATTGATGGGATAAATTTATCTATTTAGTATCGGCCACAAAAACAATAGATTATGAGAAAAACAAGTTTTTCAATGCCCTCTCCTATGCAGCAGTGACGCACAGAAAAGTAGAATAATTTTTATTATAAGCGAAATTGATCCCAATTGTCTATAGGCAGATTCAATTGAAAACAGTACTATAAAAATACCATCATTATCCGAAATTGATATTCGTAAAATATAACATAAACTCTCAAATTGGAGAACATTTTATAAATACTTTTAAACCAAAAGAAATGAACGCTATTATTTAGAAACGATATGTTTTCGATATGTTAGAAATTATGTTTACTTTCTCCTACTTATTATTGAGAAAGTAATTGTATGTCTGTGGTCGATGTCTTGTTGTTGTTGAGACCCAGACCGTCCGACCTACCAAAAAGGTGTAAGGTAACCGTTTGGATGACCGGGAAGTGCCAAACAATTTAGACCGAAACCCAGTGGGGGAGGCATCCACAGGGACCGTACTCTCCTTCCCCTACTACCAACCTCTCGGAAGGACATACGGACCCACATGTTTAACGTGATCGTACTTCGCATGAACACGGCGGCAGTTGTGGCAGCGTGCAAATCCAGCGCGCAAACCACCGGGCTACCGCGCCCGAAATGTGCCAACAGCACGCGGTGTTCCCAGGTCGTCACCCACCCAAGTACTAACCGCCCCCGATGCTGCTTGACTTCGGTGATTTAACGAAAACCGGTGTTTTCAGCACGGTAGGGCCGTTGGCCCCGGTCGATGTCTTGTGTAACACGACAGCGGCCACAAATATTAATGGATTTTCACGAAACTTTATATCCGGCTTTGTTATAAAAAACCTAGAACGGGAAAGAATTTTTTTTAAATTCGAGAGAAAACTACGACATTTATTTGAAATTTTATATTTTTTTAAATTCGAGCGAAAGCTACGAAATTTATTTGAAATTTTATATTTTTTTAACATGACAGTATAGGGCAGAATGTAACATAGTCATGCATAAAAGGGTTTATTTATGGCTGAAAGAGCATAAAACTTTATAGTTTTCATTGTTGTGAAAAATAGCCGCGATACAATCTTTTGTTCGTGACGTCATTAGGTCCTCTGGGGACAAGTTGCCCTCCCTTTCGGGGGGTACATTGTCAAATATGGTATCAATCGTAATATTTTTTCGAGTCTTTTAAAGTGAAGAGAAACATTCTATAATTGCATTCATTTGGATCCACAATACTTGATTTTCAAAAATTTTCTTGTAAAATAAAAAAAGAAGTTCCTAAAAATAGAATATGGTCTAAGAGAGTTGAGTTAAGTTCCACACCAGTTAATTTTTATTTTCAGATAATGTTTCATATTATCTTACAACATCCGGCGGGCCACATAAAACCATGCGGCGGTCGAGAGTTTCCCCTCCCTCGATGTAACCAAGCTCGTTGTAAGAGTTTTTTTTCTTTTAAAACTTCTGCAAAGATTTTTTTTTTCAAATACGATATATCACGGCTTATGAGCCGTTGCGCCATTAATCAAACATAAATGAAAGCGAATCTACAGAGGAAGTTCGCTTCCATTTTTTTTTCCTACGTTGCCATTCGCTTCAATCAAAAGATAAAAAAAAAACCTAAATTAAATTAGACAAAAAACTTAAACAGCCGACTCCCGGAAAAGCAAAGAAAAACCATTATCTACTCATCGTCTCCCTGTAATTAAACATTCTGCTAATAGAAGATAAAAGTCGGCTCTAAAAAATTAAAGAAAATAAAATGTGCGGAGTGTTAAAATACGGAGGCTTACCGTTTTTTACGACTGTTAGACCGTAATTTATAAAAAAAAAATTCTTTTTTAATGGGGGCGCAATTGCGGTGGAGGGGCATTAAGAACTCTGTAATTTACACACTGAGTACCTTGTTATTTTTTAATGGTGAGCATTCTTTGGGGGGTGGAGCTTTTCTGTCTTGTGTTTTTTAACCGTCGGAGAACACAGAAGTTAAGTCGATTATTTTCCACACTGAAAAAATTAATTTAATCACACACAAAAGTAAGCTTAAAAAAACGTGTATACTTGCAGTGATTTGAATTTTGCAGTAGAATTAAATTAGTTGTTTGTTAATAAAACCTAATTTATTATGTTTGTGCAATTGTGTTTTGGAAAGCCATTTATTGCCTTTTATTACTTTCCCTATAATAAATAGTAATGTGTAGGGAAAGTGTTGGAATCGTGTCAAAAATCGGAACTTGAGTTTTCGACGAATCTACACGTTTCCAGCACATTGGAACATGAAAAATGTTTTTAAAACGTGAATTCGTTTTAGACGTATGTCTCATTCTGTGCAATATGTATACATTTTATCTGTATACACTTTAGATCAAAATTTATTCGACACATTTCATAAAATTTTGTGGGTGGTGAAAAGAGTTTGGTATTATTCGGAAAAACAATGCTTTTTTGTATAAAATGGCTATAAAAAATCGTCAAAATCTGATATTTAATGTAAAATATGCACAGACATGGAAATGATGTTTTTTACACATTGATATCCTCATATTTGCGGCAGATCTATCGTGCTCAGTCTCACAGACATGAAAATGATGTTTTTCACTCAATGATATCCTCACATTTGAGGGATATCTATCGTGCCCCCAGTCTCACTGACAGGAAAATGATGTTCTTAACACGTTGATATCCTCACATTCGCGGGATATCTATTGTACCCGGTCTCATAGACATGGAAATGATGCTTTTTACATATCGATATCTTCATATTTACGGGAGATATTTGGTGCCCAGACTCACAGACCAGAAAATAATGTTTTTCACACATTGATATCCTCATATTTGCGGGAGTTCTATCGTTCCCAGTCTCACAGACATGAAAATGATGTTTTTCACGCAGTGATATCCTCACATTTGCGGGATATCTATCGTGCCCCCAGTCTCACAGACATGGAAATGATGTTTTTCAGAGAATGATAAATGATATCCTCACATTTACTGGATATCTATCGTGCCCGGCCTCATAGACATGGAAATAATGCTCTTCACATATCGATATCTTCATATTTACGGGAGATATTTGGTGCCCAGTCTCACAGACATGAAAATGATGATTTTTAACTCAGTGATATCCTCACATTTGCGGGACATCTATCGTGCCCCCAGTCTCACAGACATGGAAATGATGTTTTTCAGAGAGTGATATTCTCTCATTTGCTGGATATCTATCGTGCCCGGCTTCATAGACATGGAAATAATGCTCTTCACATATCGATATCTTCATATTTACGAGAGATATTTGGTGCCCAAATTCACAGATGGAAAAGATATTTTTCACACATTGATATCCTCCTTCCCGGCCGTCCAACTAGTTACTCTAAGTCCTCTGGACGAGTCGGACGGTCTGGGTCTTCAACACATTGATATCCTCATATGTGCGGGAGTTTTATCGTGCCCGGTCTCACAGACATGAAAATGAGGATTTTCACACAATGATATCCTCACATTTGCTGGATATCTATCGTGCTCGGTCTCATGAACATGGAAATTATGCTCTTCACATATCGATATCTTCATATTTACGGGAGATACATGCGTCCAGACTCACAGACATGGAAAGGACGTTTTTCACACGTTATTTTACTCACATTTGCGAGATCACTTCTGTGGCCAGCCTCACAGACACAGAAATAATGTTTCCTACACACGGATGTCTACACATTTTCGGAAAACATATTGTGCCCAGACTCACATACATCAAAAGAATGTTTTTGCAGACATTGAAAGAAAACATTTCTCATTGCGTCTTGTGATTCAACTATTTATTTACTGGCTTCTTCTTACTTTTTTGGTACGGTTGCTGTGTTTTTATATTGAAGTAAAAAGCTATTTTCCCCTAAACAGATTGATGCCGTTACTAATCAGTTTTATGCTACGTTTTAAATGAATATTTTATTTTTAGGCTATTTTTGTAGCAATTTGGGCAATTTAACATAAAATGAAGTAGTTGAATCTTCTTCTAGGATAATGTGTAGCACAAATAAAATCGACGAGCAGGATATTTGAACCCACCTTACTTTTCCTTTATATATACGAAGTATTGTAGATAAAGCAAGAAATTATTATTAACTGCAATATCAAGCTTTTTATGGAATAAGTTTTCTATTTTGGCCCTTAAATGAAACGAGCTGAAAGTATTTCTTCCCATCACAGCTACAAGTGTTATTCAAAGGGGAAACCGAAACTTCTCCAAAACTTCAGAGTTACCTTTTTTCGTCGAAACCAACTCCAGAAAATGATTTTCTGTTCTCAATCGGATACCAGGAGCCAATTAGCCGGAAAAACTTTCTTTCCTGCAACCGTACTACTTTCCTGTCACGTGGTAAACCTGAGAGGTAGACCTGGAGCGACGGAAGAAGCCGTAATGAAAAAGCCGTCAAAACGGAATCAATTTTGAGTATCTTGTTCCTTTGTTAGAGCGAGTTCAGTTAGGGCGAAAGTGCCTTCCGGGATTTATAGAGAAGGCAATGTTAAGAAAAATAGATGCTGGTATGATTTATTGATTACTAGCGGAAGTGCCCGCCGTTGTTCACATTTTAAATATTGGAAAGCTTAAAACATATATATCTACGCTATTAAAATGCATTCGACCACATAGTTCCATAGATTTCAAACGCGAATTCTTGGTGTAAAAAGTAGTGTTTGTTTTTAATAGGTGCAAATCTTGATATGTGCATATAATTTTCGAAAGAAGAAAGTAGCAGATGTTTATGTGTTGTTGCTGTTGAGACCCAGACCGTCTGACCTACCAGAAAGGTGTAAGGTAACAGATGTTTATGTGTGTGTGTATATGTGTGTGTATGCATGTTAGTATTCGTTAGTGTGTGTATGCATATTAGTGTGTGTTAGTCTGTGTATGCATGATAGTATGTATATCTTTGTGTATGTTAGTGTGTGTGTATGTATGTATGTTAGAGTGTGTGTACAGAAGCATGTTAGTGTATGTGTGAAATGTATGTTAGTCTGTGTGTATGTATGTTAGTGTGTGTTAGTATAACAAAATATTGGGGTGGGGGGAGGGGGGAGGTTGGTTTCCAAATATTTTGTTTCCCATTTCCCAAATATCATTTCTCCGAAATTCGAAGGGTTCGTGGGGGAGGGGGAGGGTTTAAACCTAATGGTGACGCCCCTGGTGTCCGTATCCTTAAGTCTGTGGCCGTAATATTCTATGAACAAATGATAATTTGGATACAATTATTAAAATTAGTGAATACTGACTGACTTCAGACGCAATTGAATGTTCGGAATACTTTAATTTATGAAAGAAATTTAAATTTTTTTTAAAGAATCAGTAATTTTATTAAAGACAAATAAATAATTATTTCATATGTAACTCATCATTGGAAAACGAATGATACAAACTTTAGAACGTTAGTACGAACCTTTCTCGGGATATTGTACAATCAAAGAATTAATTAAAAATATATTAACCTGTACCTTTAATACTGTTAAGTAACTAATCATTTCATACGCAATTTTTAATTACAAAATGAACAATACAAACTTTAGAACGTTACTATTAACCTTTCTCGCAATATTGCACGATAATGAAGAATGAATGTAATGAAATCATTAATCAGAACCTTCAATACTGTTAAGTAAATAATCATTTCATACGTAATTTTTTGTTACAAAACCAATAATACAAATGACTTTATCAAAAATGATATTACATTGGAAATATTTCCATCGTAACACCAATATTGGCAAAATTCCGGCAAAATGTCGACTCTTTCATATTGGTCCAACATTGGCTGTCAATATGGGGCCAATATTGTTTTGCTACTAGGGTACAAAAAGACTGCAAAAATATTCTGTTGATTAAACATGATTAGCGTGTTGTTACAATTAAAAAAACTGATGTGGGCAACACATAACTTTCCTTATATAAGGCAATGAATTTACTACTTTTACAGTAAAAAAATAGGTTTTTCTTATAGTAGATACTTATATTCTTTCCAAGATATTGAATTTTCGACGATTACTCGTCATTTTCATTGATTTAGCGTCATTTTTATCAATTTGGCGAAATTTTCGTTAATTTGGCAACATTTAAAAAAATCGCCAAGTTAGCGACCTTCGCCAAATTCGTCGCCAAAATATCAAACAAATAAATATAACAAATAAATGACTATTGGAGTTCAAATACAAAAGTATTACTCAAAGTATCTTTTCTCATGAATGGAACGAGCTAGATCCACGAGAATAATGTTACCCAATTTATCGCATGATATTACATATGAAAAGTGAACATGTTTCTCAAGAGTTACTATTTCTTTTTAATTTATGGGATTTTCTGATAAATTTGTTTGGAAAATGTGCAATATCTCGAGAATGGGTCATGCTAGCGTTCTAAAGTTTATGTCAATCGTTTTCTATTTAAAAATTACATAAGAAATGTCTATTTGCGTAACTTTATTAGAGGTTTTGATTTTTTGATGATTTTGTTAAAATTTCACTCAAAAATTTAGGGGGTTCTGAACATTCGATTCCGTTTAAAAACAATAAGCTTCCAGTATTCACGGATTGTGATTTTTGTACCAAATTTCATTCGAATCGCTCTATTCGTTCGTGAAATATCGTCTCAACAGTCTCACTGACACACACACACACAGACATACACTCACACACATACACACACACATACACACACACACACACACACACACACACATACACACACACACACACACACACACACACACACACACACACACAGACATCCCCTCAGAAATGTTTGATTGGTGATCAGGGATGCTTGAAACGTGCTCTCCCGTCGAAAACTCGAATTCGAATTTTCGATCCCATCACAATACTTTCTTTATACATTAGGTAAATAAGGAAAGTAACAAAGGAACTATATCGAACTCAGTTCCCGCCTTCGCTTTTTGTTTTAACCCCTTTTCAAAGATCCTTTAATCTATCTTTTTTACTTAAATCTTTTTTCAGCGTTACTGTTTGTGGCCTACATATAATGGACTTTACTTTATATTTTTTTTACAGTTTAAACTGTCTTAGGGAGGGCGATAAAAAACCCTGAATAGATTAGGTAATTTGAAAAAAAAATTCCGTTTTTTCACAGTTCATAAATTGTGAGGTACTAAATACTTTCTGCCCGCAATTACACTTCATTAAAAATGCCTTTTCTAAGAAACAAAAGAGCTACTAGCCTCAGTTTAAAAAGTGGGGCTTTGTATTTAACACCAGACGCTTTGAGTTCATGTTGTTTTTCGCGTCGCTTCTTATCTGGTATTAGCAGTGGAGCTAATTACAGAACTACGATGAGAAGATAATGTTTCTTTAAATGTACTCTGTTTCAAAGGCAGCTTGTTCTTAATGGATTTTTTCTTATTAGTTTAAAAGAGAATGTAAAAAAAAAACATTTTGAAGAGTAAAAAGTGTGATGTGGCCCAACACGTGACTTCCCCTGCAGGGAAAATTAACTGGAATTTGGCTCATCATGACCTTCTCATACTAGAATGTATTTTTAGTAGCATTTTTTTTCAATTTTTACAAGAAAAATTTTGAAAAATCGGTATCAAGTGTTCAAATTATTACAATTATAGCATGTTATTCTCCACTTTAAAGGGCTTGGAAAATTCTTCCGATTGATACCATATTTGATACAATGAACCCAACGAGTATTTGACCGAATATTTGATACAATGTACCCAGCGAGGAGCGGGTAACTTGCCCCCCTAGGGGGGCAAATGACTTCACGAATAAAAAAATCTGATGTGGGCAACACATGACTTTCCTTATGTAATGCAATGAATTTACTTCTGTAACGGTGAAAAGATGATGAAAAAATCCACGGCACAGTGTTTGTAATGTCAAATTGTACATTTGGCGCGGTAAATTATGCATCCGGATGACAGCATCTAAAACTATTTCGCACTCAATTAACTTATATGTTACGCAACTCCAAATTAACAATTATCGATATTGATAGCATCCTCAATAAACAATATAGCCCATATATTTAAATATTTTAATAATATATTCATGAATTAGGCGCCGTTTTCATTAACTTGGCGTCATTTTTGCAATTTTGATGATATTTTTGTCAATTTGGGGGAAAATATCGCCAATTTGGCGATATTTAGAAACGCATTTCTTATATAATAAAAGGTACGCCAATCATATGACGAAATTAAAAATTTGCAAAATATTGCATACTATTTGCCGTCATTTTTATCAATTTGAAAATATTTTTATCAATTTACGGACATTTTTATCAATGTGGTAACAGTTTTGTCAATTTGGAATCATTTAAAAACGTCGCCAACTTGGCGATGTGCCGCCAAAATTCGTCGCCAGAATTTTGCTAAGCGTCTTATGTTAGTCTTATATTCTTTCCAAAATATTGAATTAATCAATTGTCATTTTCATTGATTAATCAATATCGTCATTTTTATCAATTTGGCGACATTTTTATCAATTTGGCAGCATTTTCATTTATAAAACTAGCCAAGTTGGCAATATTGAGCCAAATTCATCGCAAAAACTTCATCAAGCATTATGGTCTGAGAAATAGGTTATTCTTATAGCAGATAAACGACTAATAGCGTCCAAATACAAAATAATTACCCAAAGTATCTTCTCTTATAGTAGATTCTTATTCTTTCCAAGATATTGGATTTTCATTTGTCTTCATTTTCATTAATTTAGTGTCAGTTTTATCAATTTGGTGACATTTTTGTCAATTTGGCGATATTTTCGTCAATTTGGCAACATTAAAAAATCTCGCCAAGTTATATTCCGCCAAATTCGCTGCCAAAATTTCGCAAAGTATTGCTTATGGAGAAATAGGTTAGTCTTATGATAGACTAGCAGCATACCCGTTCTTCGTACGGAGTATATAATATAAAAAAACTTATAATTCGCAATCATGTGCAAATTCTGTTAAAATATTAAATGCATTGCTCATAAAGAGAAGTTTATGAATATTATTCTCACTATGCAAAATTATCTTCACTGGCAGATCTGAAGAATAAAGCATCCTGGTCCCTTTTGTAAGCAAATTTACAAAAAAAAGGAATTGAATCAATATATGCAACCCCGTACTACTTATATTGTCGCAGATTGGAAAATATGCCAGTGTGTTAGTAGAAGCTTACCCGTATTGCAATATGAGTCTCAAAAATATTTGCCAAAATAAAAGAAATGACGTAAAAAATTGAAAGTATCAAAAATCCCCGTAATCTTAATACCAGAAGGTCGTAATTGATTCCAATATATGCCAATATATATCAAAATATATGCCAATATACCTGTACTACTTATATTCTCGTAGATTGGAAGATATACCCATGCATTTGTAGAAGATTATTCGTACAACGTACTATATATGAGTTTCAACAATTTTCGTCATAATAAAACAATTCCATAATAATTTGAAAAAATCAATAATCCCTGAATCAACAGTTCCCGAAAATATCAATAATAATGATGCTTAAACCTGAAGACCGTAATTGATATTATCCAGTCAAAAATTCAATGTCAATGAAATTTATTTATATACATATTTTTACTATTCAAATCGGAAAAGATTTAATAAAAATCATATGCCGCGTAATATATTGGATTCGTTGCTAAGCGACATGATATCATTTGCTTTAAATAAATTGATTTAAATCATATCATATGAATAATGCAATCTCCATGGAAGGTTTGGCGACATTTTCGTCAATTTAGCTATAACTTAAAAAATCGCCAAATTTATCGCCAAGTGGGACTATAGAACTGATAGTCCCATTTTGCGACAAATTGACGAAACATCATCACAATACTATCCCCTAACATAACACAATTAATTTCATTTATTAAACCGATTTTATCAATTTCTAGATATTTTTATGGATTTGGAAATATTTTTACCAATTTGTTGATATTAAAAAATTCCTTAAATGTGTTACTAAGTGGGATGGATGGACTGACCGACAAATGCTACGGAAACATCATTTCAGTACTTTATTCTAAAAAAACAAATTTAATTTCATTGATTTGGGTCATTTTTATCAATTTGGAGACATTTCCACTAATTTGGTAAAGTTTAAGAAAAGTTACCAAGTTATTTAGAGTTATTACTCTAAATTCGTAGCTCTGAATTTGCAGATCTGAAGAATAAAATATCCTGATCCCGTGTGTATATACTAAATGAAAACAGTAAAATTGCTTTAGAAGATACATACTCCCGTTCTACTCTTTTCTGCTTCAACAATCGGCTAAATGAATTTATTGGGTAAACACAATGTATGAGTTTATTAGCTAAACACAATATATGAGCTTGAAACCTCTTTGCTAAAATAAATGAAAGTGATGTACGCAGTCCGCAATATATATAATTAAAAGAACAATCAAACCGTTCATTTATAAAATATATTTTTACATCCATTTATTTATTATACAAATAGAAAAAATAATAATAAATATTAACAACACATTTAATTTCATTCCGTTGCCGAGCAACATGATATAAGATAGAATCTTCCTCATAAAATGCGAAATTAAATAGCCATTTTGATTTCTTTATACTTTACATCGTTGAGTAAAAGCTTGTGAAAGATGAAACATGGAGGTAGATTTTTCCATTTAAATTCATGTTTCAAACAATTTATGTTTTCCTACAGTGACTAATTAATGCAAAAATCCTGCACCAAACTCGGAAATAAAGTTGAATTTCATTTTAGCGTTTTAAACAAACGATTTTCATCCTTTCCGTTTGGATAAACCATGGAGTTGGAGAGAAGATCTCCTAATAAAAAGTTCCGTTTTTCATTAATATCTCAACAACCCCTGGTCTTAGAAACCCGAAACTTGGACAAAATTTATGGGGGGCTGTTTCAAGGCTATCCACAAAATTTCATTAAATTCCGTTCAGCCGTTTTCCCGTGATGAACAGACAAACGAAAATTTCGTTTTTTACTAATATCTCGAGAACCACTGGTCGTAGAAACTCAAACTACGGACTAAATTTTAAGTGGGGCTATTTCCAGGCTACCCACAAAATTTCATCAAATTCGGTTCAGCCGTTCTCCGGTGATGATGGGACAAACAGACAGACAGACAGATTTTCAATTTTATTTATATAGACTAGCAGCATACCCGTTCTTCATGCGGAGTATATAATATAAAGAAATTTATAATTCGCAATCATGTGCAAATTCTGTTAAAATATTAAATTTATTGCTCATAAAGAGAAGTTTAAGAATATCTGTTCTCGCTATGCAAAATTATCTTCACGGACAGATCTGAAGAATAAAACATCCTGGTCCCTTTTGTAAGCAAATCTACAAAAAAAAAGGAATTGAATCAATATATGCAACCCCGTACTACTTATATTGTCGCAGATTAGAAAATATGCCAGTGTGTTAGTAGAAGCTTACCCGTATTGTAATATGTGTCTCAAAAATATTTGCCAAAATAAAAGAGATGACTTAAAAAATTGAAAGTATCAAAAATCCCCGTAATCTTAATACCAGAAGGTCGTAATTGATTCGAATATATGCCAATATATATCAAAATATATGCCAATATACCTGTACTACTTATATTCTCGTAGATTGGAAGATATGCCCATGCATTTGTAGAAGATTACTCGTACAACGTACTATATATGAGTTTCAACAATTTTCGTCATAATAAAACAATTCCATAATAATTTGAAAATATCAGTAATCCCTGAATCAACAGTCCCCGAAAATATCAATAATAATGGTGTTTAAACCTGAAGACCGTAATTGATATTATCCAGTCAAAAATTCAATGTCAATGAAATTTATTTTATATACATATTTTTACTATTCAAATCGGAAAAGATTTAATAAAAATCATATGCCGCATAACATATTGGATCCGTTGCTAAGCGACATGATATCAATTGCTTTAAATAAATTGATGGAAATCATATCATCTGAATAATGCAATCTCCATGGAAGATTTGGCGACATTTACGTCAATTTAACTATAACTTAAAAATTCGCCAAATTTATCGCCAAGTGGAACTGTAGAACTGATAATCTCATTATGCGACAAATTGACGAAACATCATCACAATACTATCCCTAACAAAACACAATTAATTTCATTTATTAAGCGCGATTTTATCAATTTCATGATATTTTTATGGATTTAGAAATATTTTTACCAATTTGGTGATATTAAAAAAATTCCTTAAATGTGTTACTAAGTGGGATGGATGGACTGACCGATAAATGCTACAGAAACATCATTTCAGTACTTTATTCTAATAAAACAAATTTAATTTCATTGATTTGTGTCATTTTTATCAATTTGGAGACATTTCCACTAATTTGGTAAAGTTTAAGAAAAGTTACCAGGTTATTTAGAGATATTCCTCTAAATTCGTAGCTCTGAATTTGCAGTTCTGAAGAATAAAATATCCTGATCCCGTTTGTATATACTAAATGAAAACAGTAAAATTGTATTAGAAGATATATACACCCGTTCTACTCTTTTTCTGCTTCAACAATCGGCTAAATGAATTTATTGGGTAAACACAATATATGAGCTTGAAACCTCTTTGCTAAAATAAATGAAAGTGATGTACGCAGTCCGCAATATATATAATTAAAAGAGCAATCAAACCATTCATTTATAAAATATATTTTTACATCCATTTATATATTATACAAATAAAAAAAAAATAATAGATATTAACAACACATTTAATTTTATTCCGTTGCCGAGCAACATGATATAACATAGAATCTTCCTCATAAAATGCGAAATTAAATAGCCATTTTGATTTCTTTATACTTTACATCGTTGAGTAAAAGCTTGTGAGAGATGAACCATGGAGGTAGATTTTTCCATTTAAATTCATGTTTCAAACAATTTATGTTTTCCTATAGTGACTAATTAATGCAAAAATCCTGCACCAAACTCGGAAATAAAGTTTTATTTCATTTTGGCGTTTAAAACAAACGATTTTCATCCTTTCCGTTTGGATAAACCATGGAGTTGGAGAGTAGATCTCCTAATAAAAAGTTCCGTTTTTCATTAATATCTCAACAACCCCTGGTCTTAGAAACCCGAAACTTGGACAAAATTTATGGGGGGCTGTTTCAAGGCTATCCACAAAATTTCATTAAATTCCGTTCAGCCGTTTTCCCGTGATGAACAGACAAACGAAAATTTCGTTTTTTACTAATATCTCGAGAACCACTGGTCGTAGAAACTCAAACTACGGACTAAATTTTAAGTGGGGCTATTTCCAGGCTACCCACAAAATTTCATCAAATTCGGTTCGGCCGTTCTCCCGTGATGATGGGACAAACAGACAGACAGACAGACAGACAGACAGATTTTCAATTTTATTTATATAGATAAGATAAACGACTAATGGCGTTAAATTACAAAGCTATTACCTAATAATATTATATATGAAAAGTGAACATATTTCACAATAGTTAATATATATATTTTTAATTTTATGTGAATTTTTGATAAATTTATTTAAAAAATGTGCAATATCGCGATAACTGTTTATGCTAGAGTTCTAAAGTTTATGCCAACCGTTTTCTATTAAAAATTATATAAGAAGTGATTATTTACATAACTTTATTGGATGTTTTAATTTTTTGAAAATTTCATTTTAAAATTTAGGAGGGTTCTGAACATTCGATTGCGTGTAAAAACCAGGCTTCTAGTATTGACTGATTGTGATTTTTGTACCAAATTTTGTTTTAATCGCTTGATTCGTTTGATATCGTCTTGATATCGTCTCCACAGTCTCACTGGCACACACACGCACACACACACACACACACACACACACACACCACACACACACACACACACACACACACACACACACACACACACACACATACTTTCACACACACACACACACTCAAAGTGTCACTCAAAGTGATTACTCAAAGTGTCTTCTCTAGTAAATGAAACGAACTAGATCTATGGAAATGATGATAATAAATTTATCGCATAATATTACATATGAAAAGTGAATAGATTTCCTAATAGTTAATATTTTTTTAATCCTATGTGATTTTTTGATACATTTATTTGAAAAATGTGCAATATCTCGAGAACTGTTCATGCTAGCGTTCTAAAGTTTATGAAAATCGTTTTCTAATGAAAATTTACATAAGAAATGATTATTTGCGTAACTTTATTGAATGTTTTAACTTTATTGAATGTTTTAACTAACTGTATTTATCATTTTCATTATACTATGTGTATAAGGAAAGCAATCTATAACGTTTTCGCTGGTATTTAAAATAATTCTACCTAGTTCTAGATTTTTTATAAAAAAGCCGGTTATAAAATTTCGTGAAAAGTCATTAGTATTTATGGTCGCTATCATGTATACAATAAATTGACCACAGACATAGATACAGACGGATATCACTCTAAAAATAGTCAAAATGTATTCAAGAGGTTTTAATATATATATTGATATCAAAATCTCGAAATCGAAAATTATCTTGAAAACAATACTTTCTCATAGGAAAAACGTACGAGAAAGTAAAATATGAAATATTTTGGGAAAAAATATAGAGGGAACTTCGTTATGAATCGACCGTGGCTTCTTAATAGACTTGTTGCTGTAAGCTGTTAAAATAGACATAGCAAATTTTATGCAATCGCTTGATTTTTAAAGCAGCAATTGTCAATATCGTTTGTTTGAAGGAATCCTTGAAACACTTTTCAGAATTTCACAGAACCCCTAATTAGTTGAAATATATTAGACTAAATAGGGGTCAATTACAAAATTGCGATTAAGAAGTAGAGTTCAGAGATAATAACTAACTCATACTTACAAATAAAATACGGCCTATTTCTGTTTATTTATTATATACTGTTTATAAAATAATTACCTATATATTTGCTTTATATATGCTTTACTAATTACAAACAAACATTGTGTTTATATTTTGTAATATTTTTGTGTAAATATAATTTTTGTTAATAACATTATCAGCAAAAAAAATCTGATGTGGGCAACACATGACTTTCCTTATATAATGAAATGAATTTACTACTTTTACAGTAAAATAAATAGGTTTTTCTTCTAGTAGATACTAATATCCTTTCCAAGATATTGAATTTTCGACAATTAGTCGTCATTTTCATTGATTTATCGTCATTTTTATCCATTTGGCGAGATTTTCGTTAATTTCGCAACATTTCAAAAAGTCGCCAAGTTGGCGACATTCCGCCAATTTCGTCGCCAAAATTTCGCCAAGCGTTATGGACAAAGGAAGAAGTTATTCTTACAGCAGATAAATTGGCGTTCAAATGCAAAAGTATTACTCAAAGTATCTTTTTTCATGAATGGAACGAGCTATATCCGCGAGAATGATGTCACCCAATTTATCGCATGATATTACATATGAAAATTGAACATGTTTCTCAATGGGAAATATATTTTTTTATTTTATATGACTTTTTGATGAATTTTTTGAAAAATGTAAAATATCTCGAGAACGGTTCATGTTAGCGTTCTAAAATTTATGTCAATCGTTTTCTAATGAAAAATTACATAAGAAATATCTATTTACGTAAATTTATTATTGGTTTTGATTTTTTGACGATTTTTTCAAAATTTCATTCAAAAAGTTAGGGGGGTTTTGAACATTCGATTGCGTATAAAAACAATAGGCTTCCAGTGTTTACAGATTGTGATTTTTGTACCAAATTTGGTTCGAATCGGTCCATTCGTTCGTGAAATATCGTCTCAACAGTCTCACTGACACACACACACACACACATACACACACACAGACATCACTTCAAAAATGTTTGATTCGTGATCAGGGGTGCTTGAAACGTGCTCTCCCGTCGAAAACTCGAATTCGAATTTTTGACCCCGTCACAATACTTTCCTTATACATTATGTATATAAGGAAAGTAAAAAGTTACAATAGGTTAAAGGTTAAATAATTATATATATTTCTGGTTTATATCTGGTTTACTAATTATAAACAAACATTGTGTTTATATTTAGTAATATTTTTGTGTATATATGATTTTCTTTAATAAAATTCTCAGCAAAAAAAGTTACATTATGTTAAAGATTAAATAATTACATATATTTTTGCTTTCTATCTGTTTTACTAATTAGAAATAAACATTGTGTTTACATTTTGTAATATATTCGTGTAAATATAATTTTTGTTACTAAAATTATCAGCAAAAAAAAAGTTACATTAGGTTAAAGGTTAAGTAATTACATATATTTTTGCTTTATATCTGGTTTACTAATTACAAACAAACATTGTGTTTAAGTTTTGTAATGTCTTTGTGTAAATATAATATTTTTTAATAAAATCATCAGCAAAAGAAAAGTTACATTAGGTTAAAGGTTAAAAAAGTTTATTGCTTTATGATGTTCTAATAGTATACTCGTTCTTCGTACGGAATATATAGAATAAAGAAACTTAAAATTCACAATTATTTGCAAATTTCTATAGTATTATAAATTACTTTGTTATTCGAAGCATTCTATTAAAATATTTAATTTAATTCTACTAAAATAAGTAAAAGAATCTGTTCTTGTTATGCAAAATTATTTTCACAGGCAGTTCTGAAGAGTAAAGGATTCTTGTACCGTTTGTAAATAATTTACAAAAAATATTTTTAATTCCCTCAAAACAACAGAAATTATAAAGTAAAATGAACTGAATTTTTACAAATATTGAAATTTTATCAATTAGATGTCATTTTTTTTATTTAGCATTTTATCAATTTGGCAATATTTTGGTCAATTTGGTGATATTTTGATCAATTTGGCGTCATTATAAAAAGCCCCCAAATTTGTTGCCAAGTTGGACAGTCGGACTGACAGATAGGCTCTACCGGAACATCATTATAACACTATCCTCCAACAAAACCCAATTGAATTTATTTGATTTAGCGTTATTTTATCAATTTTGTGACAATTTCGTCAATTTGGTGATATTTCGATCAATTGGCGTCATTTTAAAAAGTCGCTAAATTTGCTGCCAAGAGGGATGGTTGAACGTATCACAATAATACAATAAATACATACAAAAACATATTACAATAAAAGGTAAAAATATAATTATTTATATATTAAATGTCTCGTTTTTTTAAAAAAAATGTTTTAAAAATGTAAAAAAATGTAAATTGATGATATGTAAATTTTTGCCTGGCGGTTATAACCTATATTTAAGCACTGGATCTCACTTTATATAAGTTTCGTCACTGATAAAGGGTATAGTGATGCCCGAAAATGCTTTGGCCTTGTTGTTTTGTACGTCGCGATAAGGAGATTTTTAATAAAGAACTTTTAAACTCACTTTTTGGTAGTCTTTGATTTTAAAGCTTTAATTGTTTGACCTGTTTACCACACTGTTTATTGAAAAGTTCAATATTTATTCGAAATTTTATATTTTTTTACTTTCCCTGCAATACATGATAATGTATCGGGAAAGTATTGGAATCATGCCGAAAATCGCAATTCGAGTTTTCGACGTATCTACACATTTTGAGCTCTCTAGAATATGAAAAACTATTTTTAGCGTGACGTCTGTGTGTTTCTGTCTGTCTGTCTGTCTGTGCAATGTATGTATTCACTGTAACTCAAAAACTAATTGACCGAATTTTGTAAAATTTGGTAGGTAAGTCACTTGGGTATGACCTTGGTGCAGATTAGTTTTTGGTACGATTCGTAAAAACAGAACCCACCTTTTTTTTTGCGAAATGGCCAGCAAAAATTTTATGTATCCAATCTAGTTAAAATAATAATTGACCAAATTTAAAAAAATTTGGTAGTTAAGTTACTTGTAGGATACTCTGGTGCATATTAGCTTTTTGTATTAAGAACAACCTGCCTTTTTTTACGAAATGGCCGGCAAAAATTTCTTGTATCCACTTTAACTAAAAAAACTAATTGACAAAATTTCACAAAATTTGGTATATAAGTTACTTGTAATACTCTGGTGCAGATTACATTTTGGTATTATTCGGAAAAGAACAATCTGCCTTTTTTTACGATATGGCCCTCAAAAATCGCCAAAATCTAAATAAAAAAGCTACGCATGTTCAAATATATCAATTAAATGCTTGTTTTATACGTAATTTTTGATGAGGAAAATAATAAGAACAAATCTATTACTCTGGGACTAACCGTTCTCCAGATATTTGAGATTTTTTTGCATTTTTGTTATGCCGTCTTTGGAAAAATGTCCAATTACCAAATAAAAGCAAAAATTGAATTAGAAATGAAAATTTTGTGTTATTCTGTACAATTAAACTCAATTTAATGAGTTCGTAAAGAAATATAGAAAGAATGAATTTCCGTGTGCAAGGAAAGTCATGTGCTGCCCACATCAGATTTTTTACATTCCTTATATACATAATGTATAAGGAAAGTATTGTGACGGGGTCGAAAATTCGAATTCGAGTTTTCGACGGGAGAACACGTTTCATGCATCCCTGATCACGAATCAAGCATTTTTGAAGTGATGTCTGTGTGTGTGTGTGTGTGTATGTGAAAGTATGTGTGTGTGTGTGTCAGTGGGTCTGTGGAGACGATAACTGACGAACGAATGGACCGATTCGAACGAAATTTGGTATAAAAATCACAATCCGTAACCACTGGAAGCCTATTGTTTTTATACGCAATCGAATGTTCACAACCCCCCTAAATTTTCAAGTGAAATTTTAAAAAAATCGTCAAAAAATCAAAACCGCTAATAAAGTTACGCAAATAGACATTTCTTATGTAATTTTTCATTAGAAAACGATTAACATAAAATTTAGAACGCCAACATGAACCGTTCTCGAGATATTTTACATTTTTCAAAAAATTCATCAAAAAGTCATATAAAATAAAAAAATATATTTCCCATTGAGAAACATGTTCAATTTTCATATGTAATACCATGCGATAAATTGGGTGACATCATTCTCGTGGATCTGGCTCGTTCCATTCATGAGAAAAGATACTTCGAGTAATACTTTTGTATTTGAACGTCAATAGTCATTTATCTGTTATAAGAATGACTTATTTCTTCGTCAGTAAAGCTTGGCGAGATTTTGGCGACGAATTTGGCGGAATGTCGCCAACGTGGCGAGTTTTTGAAATGCGTTGTCAAATTAACGAAAATCTCGCCAAATGGATTAAAATGACGCTAAATCAATGAAAATGACGACTCATTGTCGAAAATTCAATATCTTGGAAAGAATATAAGTATCTACTATAAGAAAAACCTATTTTTTTACTGTAAAAGTAGTAAATTCATTGCATAAGGAAAGTCATGTGTTGCCCACATCAAATTTTTTTTCACTGCAATGATTGAAACTATGAAGTTTCGTAATCATTTAGCCATAAATAACTCTTTTTATAACCTATTATGTCAAATTTTGTCCTATATTGCCATGTTCCATGTTAAGAGAATATAAAACGAAGTTTTCGCTAGAACTGCAAACAATTCCATCTAATTCTAGATTTTTCATAAACGAAGCCGAATATAAAATTTCGAAAAATCTATATTTGTGGCAGTTAATGTGCGCACGAGAAATAGACCACAGACAGACGGCCGGACATTCCGCTAAAAATAGTTAAAACGTGTTCGGGGGGCTGCTAAGGCATATATTGGCGTCAAAATCTTGAAATCAAGATTTTTGCGGAAACAATGCTTTATATTTTATAGCACGAGAAAGTAAAAATCTGATGTGAGCAGCACATGACTTTCCCTGCCGACTTATATACACGTTCCCTTTATTTTAATTAAATTTAATTCACTTTTAATTCAATTTTCATTCTCATTTGATAACTGGACTCATTTTCAAAGGTGGTGTAGAGAAAAAACGAAAAAAACTAAAATATCTCGAGAACGGCTAGTCCTAGTGTAATGGGGTTTGTCTTATTCTTTTCTTCGTTAAAAATTATGTATAAAACAAGCATTTAATGGATATATTTCAGCATACGTAGGTTTTTATTTTAGATTTTGTCGATTTTTACCGGTCATTTTGCAAAAAAAGGCAGGTTATTTTTTACTCTAGGACTCTATTACTCTAGGACTAACCGTTCTCGAGATATTTAAGATTTTTCGCATTTAATTATGTCGCTTTTGGAAAAATGTCCAATTACCAACTAAAAACAGAAATTGAATTAAAAATGCAAATTTAGTGTTATTTTGTGCAATTGAACTCAATTTAATAAATTATTAAAGAAATAAAGAAAACATGAATTTGAGTCTGCAGGGAAAGTCATGTGCTGCCCACATCAGATTTTTTCAACATGGCAGCATAAGACAAAATTTGAGATAATCATACATAAAAGGTGTTATTTGTGATTCAATGATCACGAGACTTAGAGTTTCAATCATTGTAAAAAATAGTCGGGATACAATTTTTGTGTTTACAGCATCATTAGCCCCCCTTCCGTTGGTACATTATCAAGTATGGTATCAAATGAAAGATTTTTTCAAGTTTTTTAAGGTGAAAGGCAACTTGCTATAAATGTGATCCCTTGGATAAGCGATATAGATTTTTCAAATTATTTCTTGCAAACGACCACACGCTACTTAAAAGTGCCCAGTATAAGCCTGTTCTGAGAGTGTTTTGTTTCAAAATGCTTCAAACATGTATACATTATCTACTGAAATTTTACCTAAAATTCATAGTATCTGCTTACTAAAATGTGCGTGTTTATTACTTTCCTTATATACATAATGCATAAGGAAAATATTGTGACGGGGTCAAAAATTCGAATTCGAGTTTTCGACGGGAGAGCACGTTTCAAGCATCCCTGATCACGAATCAAACATTTTTGAGGTGATGTCTGTGTGTGTGTGTGTCAGTGAGTCTGTGGAGACGATATCTCACGAACGAATGGTGCAATTCGAATGAAATTTGGCACAAAAACCACAATCCGTTAATACTGGAAGCCTATTGTTTTTAAAAGTAATCGAATTTTCAGAACTCTCCCCTAAATTTTCGAGTGAAGTTTTGAAAAAATCATCAAAAAATCAAAACCTTTAATAAAGCAAATAATATACGCAAATAGACATTTTGTATGTAATTTTTCCTTAGAAAACGATTGGCATAAACTTTCAAACGCTAGCTTGAATCGTTCTCGAGATATGGCACATTTTCAAATAAATTTATCAAAAAATCCCATAAATTAAAAAAATATTAACTGTTGAGAAACATGTTCACTTTTCATTTGTAATATCATGCGATGAATTCAGTGACATCATTCTCGCGGATCTAGCTCGTTTCATTCACGAGAAAATATACTTTGAGTAATACTTTTGTATTTGAACGCCAATAGTCATTTATCTGCTATAAGGATAACTTATTTCTCCCTCCATAACGCTTGACGAGATTTTGGCGACGAATTTTGCGGAATGTCTTGGAGCCATTTTTAAATGTTGCCAAATTAACGAAAATCTCACCAAATGGATAAAACTGACGCTAAATCAATGAAAATGGCGACTAATTTTCAAAAATTCAATATCTTGGAAAGAATATAAGTATCTATTATAAGAAAAACCTATTTTTTTACTGTAAAAGTAGTAAATTCATTGTTTTATATAAGGAAAGTCATGTGTTGCCCACATCAGATTTTTAATCCAAGGAAAATCTAAATCTTCATAAAAAATATACATCTGTTTGTTGGTTTTGTAGCGGAAAGTCTAAGTGTACCACAGCTAAGAAATTTGGTACAATGATATTTTAAGTCAAGTTCAAAGCTACCTCGGAGAGATTGTTTTTAAAAATTCGACTTCGTTTTCTAGTTATTTTATGTTGAAACTCAATTTTGGGAGATATTCACATAAATGGGTTCCTTAGCGATCGAAAATATTATCATTTAATTTGTATATTGCAGTCATCGGAAAGATTAAAGAAAGCTCTTTTCAACGAGCTTTGAATTGAATCCATTGTCGGAATATACAAATTTTCCTGAATATTTTTAAAAATAATTATCTTTTCACATTTTGAATATACAAAGGATAATTTTTCAAGTTTCGACATAGAAAAATCCACTGAGAATCCGGTTTTCATAACTTAACCGAAGATAAATTGAATATTATACATTGCTTTCAAATAAAAATTCTTTTTCTGGGTTCATTTGTTCCTTAATTACTATTTTAAGTTATTTATGGACTGCGGAAAATGTGGTTTTCGGTGTCATTTTCGTAACACCAGGGAAAACATTTATTGTTCCGCAAATATGCATTTGAACGAAGACGCTTGTGCAGAACAAAGAAGTATGTGTTGCTTCAAAGTCAAAAGTTGTGTTCGGCGGATTTGTGACGTCACACGATATCTTTCTGTATTTTATTTCAAGTGCTCTATTATAAGAAATAATATGAAACTCGCAGGTGTCATGCTTCTACAAAAACTGCCAAAAGCTTATTTTTTACCAGCGTGGACTAGCATTTAAAGCAGGGTTTACCCTTTCCAATAATAGCCCAGCGGTCTTTGACAAATTTGAAAGAATGCTTTAACTCTTGAGCAACGGCGGATATATTTTCTAGTTTAAAACACATAATTTAATTAGCGTATTGAGCGAACTATAACACTATAAATATGAAAAGGAAACTTCTTTGCTTAACGTTTGCCTACTCTCTATGTATTTTAGATTTTCTTTTTTCATTTTCTTTTATTTTCCCCATTTTTCAACGTTAATGTTTGTGGGTTAGATTGAGGAGATGATAGTTTTATCTTCACGTTTAAAACTACCTAAAAATAAATATTAATAAACACCGGATCGTATTAGATAAACTAAAAAATAGCAACATTTTTTTCGCAGCTCATAAATTAGAGTACTAAATGCATGCTTACCTTAATAATAAATTATCCATTCTTTGGACGCTTTTTTTGAACACAGTTTAAAAGAAATCGGATGTTTACAGCACATGACTTTCCCTACATGTTGTAATGACTTTATTTCTGCAGAGTACACTTCGACGATAAGAGCTTGCAATGTCGTCCCAGTAGCTCAACGGTAGAGCGTCGGCTGGACCGTTCGGAGATCCAGGGTTCGATTCCGGGTTCGGGCAGCAAGGTTCTTTACAATGGCGCTCGAACAAATCAACTCTGTAGGTTAGTGTAAAGATGTCAGGGTTCTGAAAGGGACCCTAGTATAACTAGTACGGAGAGGGTAACGAATGTTGGAATTGAGCTACGCTAAATTGAGAGGGTAACGACCACGCTGGATATTAACTTGGATAAAAAATAGTAATAGCAAGAGGCTAACCTGAGGTAAAAAATCTGATGTGGGCAACACATGACTTTCCTTATATAATGTAATGAATTTACTACATTTACAGTAAAAAAATAGGTTTTTCTTATAGTAGATACTAATATTCTTTCCAAGATATTGAATTTTCGACAATTAGTCGTCATTTTCATTGATTTAGTGTCATTGTAATCCATTTGGCGAGATTTTCGTTAATTTGGCAACATTTCAAAAGTTGCCAAGTTGGCGACATTCCGCCAAATTCGTCGTCAAAATCTCGCCAAGCGTTATGGATGAAGAAATAAGTTATTCTTACAGCAGACAAATGACTATTGGCGTTCAAATACAAAAGTATTACTCAAAGTATATTTTTCCATGAATGGAACGAGCTAGATGCACGAGAATGATGTCACACAATTTATCGTATGGTATTACATATGAAACGTGAACATGTTTCTCAATAGCAAATATGTTTTTTTTTTATTTTATATGACTTTTTAATAATTTTTTTGAAAAATGTGCAATATCTCGAGAACGGTTTATGTTAGCGATCTAAAATTTATGACAATCGTTTTCTAATGAAAAATTACATAAGAAATGTCTATTTGTGTAACTTTATTAGTGGTTTTGATTTTTTGACGATTTTTTCAAAATTTTATTCGAAAGTTTAGGGGGGGTTCTGAACATGCGATTGCGTATAAAAACAGTAGGCTTCCAGTGTTTACAGATTGTGATTTTTGTACCAAATTTGGTTCGAATCGGTCCATTCGTTCGTCAGTTATCGTCTCCACAGACTCACTGACACACACAAACATACACACACACACTACACACACAGACATCACTTCAAAAATGTTTGATTCGTGATCAGGGATGCTTGAAACGTGCTCTCCCGTCGAAAACTCGAATTCGAATTTTCGACCCCGTCACAATACTTTCCTTATACATTATGTATATAAGGAAAGTAAAATAGCAGGAGGTGGTCTGTCAGATTGTCAGTGGCCCGCCAATTTGACATTAGAATGTGGAGAATGCAGAGTCAACTTCAGCGACAAGAGCTTGCAATTTCGTCCCAATATCTGAAGGGTAGAGCGTCGGCTAGCCAGTTCGGAGATCCAGGGTTCGATTCTCGGTTGCAGCAGCAATGTTCCTTACACTTCTTTCAGAGCAAAAGGACCGAAGTAATATCACGTAAACTGAAATTCGGAGCTTTTGTCAACTTGCGAGCCCAAGACTTATTCATACGTACGCTCAAAATCCTCCTCAAAATGCAATTAACATTTTATTAATATAAATTACATGAATTAAATAGGTACTGGTGAATTTCTGGACCTCAAAATACAAAGCCTTTGCATTTTGACAGAGATTTGTAAAATGCCCAGCGTTTTGGAATATATCAGAAATGTCGGTTGTTTTAGCGGATAAGATACCTTCAGAGCGTTTCATAATCTATATAAATAACATTGAAAATCTGTCTGTCTATCTGTTTGTACCGTCATCACGGGAGAACGGCTAAACCGAATTTGATGAAATTTTGTGGGTAGCCTGGAAATAGTGCCACTTAAAATTTAGTCCATGTTTGGAGTTTCTACGATCAGTGGTTCTCGAGATATTAGTAAAAAACAAAATTTTCGTTCATCTCATCATCACGGGAGAACGGTTAAACCGAATTTGATGAAATTTTGTGGATAGCCTTGAAATAGCTCCCCATAAATTTAGCCACAGTTTCGAGTATCTAAGATAAGGGGTTGTCTAGATATTAATGAAAAACGAAACTTTTTCCTAGGAGTTCTATTCTCTAACTCCGTGGTTTATCCAAACGAAAAGCTTGAAAATAGTTTGAAAGTGAATTAAAACTTTATCTCTGAGTTTGGTGGGAGATTTTTTGCGCTAATTAGTCACTTTCTGAAAACATGATTTGTTTGAGACATGATTTAAAAGGGAAATCTATCTGCATGGTTTATTTTGCACAAGCTTTTACTGAACAATTAAAAGTATAAAGAAATCAAAATGGTTACTTAATTTCGCAATTTATGAGGAAGGTTCTATCTTATATCATGTCGCTTAGAAACGCAATTAAATTAAATCTGTCTGTTAATTTTAATTATTATTTTTTCGATTTGAATATTAAATAAATTGGTATATAAATTTATTTTTAGAAAAGAACGGTTTGGTTTTTCTTATAGCATTTTTGACTGGATAATATCAATTACGGTGTTCAGGTTTAAATGTTACAGTTATTGAGATTTTTGGGGATTATTGATTCAGGGATTATTGATATTTTCAAGTTATTATGCCTACTTTTATTATTCTACTTTTATTTTATTTTATACTTTTGTTTTATTTTATTGTTTTCAGAAGTAGGTAAAAGCGTAAATATTGATAAGGTGAGTTGATCAGTAAATTTGGGAATCAGTAAATTTTACTTATTCAGAATAAGTATGTTAAATTACTAAAGTATACCCATATCCTCAACTTTTTGTGTAAATTGAAGTTATGGCAAAATTCGTCTTATAAAAGTAGTTATGTAGTGACTACATTTTAAAAGTAGTTTGTAGTCACTACTTTTTGAAAAGGTAGTTGTAGTTGTAGTTAACTATATTTGTCATAAAGTAGTTGTAGTTCACTGCAAAAATAAAGTAGTTATTTCAACCACTGATTCTAGTTACATCGCTCTCAGACTGTCATAACCTGAATTCTTTGAATAACGCTACACCTTCTAGGACCCGGCCGTCCAAATGGATGCTCAAGTCCTTGTTGACGAGCCGGACGGCCTGGGTTTTCAACACCTTCTAGGACGCTCCAAAAGCTTCAACTGTACTGATATAGCTTGAAAATATCTCCTTGTTGCCACATCATTTCGCCTGAGTCCCGATACGACCTCGCTATCTCTATTGGTTGGTCTTCAAGGCGATGTAGCAATACTTTTTCATTGGTCACTTTTTATCCAATTCTGCTTGGTTTAAGCCTTGGCCTCAAGGAAATTTGTTTACCCCAACTACACCTGCGATTTATGTGAACTGAATTTATTGAGGTTATGACCTCCAGGGACAAGACTGTCATAAAATGGCGCCTACGAGTCTGCGTTTTGTTTCGTTATATATATCGTATAAATCTCAAAACTGCATAAATGTTTCCTGGTCTCACAGGAATGTTTGGCCCCGTTGCAATACTTTCCCTATACATTATACTATGTAAGTAGGGAAAATAAAAACCCAGGAACATATTAAGTAAACTAAAAAAAAGCAACATTTTTTCAAATTTTATAAATTAGAGTACTAAATACATGCTTGCCTCAATAAGACTCCATTAAAAACGCCTTTTTTAAACAACAAAAGAAAACAACCTGCGGCAGTTTGAAAAAAAATGGAGTTTTGCATTTAACACCCCCTCACCTTTGGGTTTTTTTATTCTACTTCTTAAGTATTAAAAGAAAAAGGCTAATTACCGAAATATGATGAGAAGATAATATTTCGCCGTATGTTCTTTGTGTGTTCCAGAGACAGTTTTTTAATGAAATTTTGTTTTTTTTAATTAGGTGAAAGGTGTATTGGAAAAAAAAATTGTATAAAATAATTGAGGATTTTAATGCTATGTGCTATTTTGTATAATCTTTGCAGTTAATTATTCTGGAAATTTTGTTTTAAGAAATTAAAAATTTCATGTGTTTATTACTGTTTAATATCGTAAGAATATGCACAGAGCAGTCATGTAGGATGAAAAAATGCAGCTCTCTTAGGAAGAAGCAGAACATATTCTAAAATAACTTTACAAGAAAATTTCTTTCTTTAACAAGTAATCCGAGATTATAGCTCCTGGATTGGACAGGAGTGGATTGTTTTTATTTCCTCATAGGTAGTATTGAGAAAGTATTGTTACACGACAATTTTCGATTTCGAGATATTGATGCTAATTTATGATGTAAGACTTCTTGAACGTGTTTTTACTATTTTTGGAGTGATGTCCATTTGTCTGTCTGTCTGATGTCTATGGCCGATTTCTTGTATGCGTAATAGCAGCCACAAATATTAATGGATTTTCACAAAACTTTATATCCGCCTTTGTTATAAAAAAAAACTGATGTGAGCAACATATAACTTTCCTTATATAATGCAATAAGTGTACTACTTTTACAGTAAAGAAATAAGTTATTCTTATAGTAGATACTTATATTCTTTCTAATATATTGAATTTCCGTCAATGAGTCGTCATTTTCATTGATTTAGCGTCATATTAATGCATTTGGCGAGATTTTCGCTAATTTGGCAACATTTAAAAAAATCGCCAAGTTGGCGACATTCCACCAAATTCGTCGTCAACATCACGCTAAGCGTTATGGATGGAGAAATAAGTTATTCTTATAGCAGATAAATAACTATCGGCGTTGAAACACAAAAGTATTACTCAAAGTATCTTTTCTGATGAATGGAACGAGCTAGATCCACGAGAATAATGTCACCAAATTTATCGCATGATGTTACATATGAAACTTTAACATGTTTCTCAACAGTTAATATATTTTTTATTAATTAATGTGATTTTTTGGTAAATTTATTTAAAAAATATGCAATATCTCGAGAACGGTTCATGCTAGCGTTCTAAAGTTTATGTCAATCGTTTTCAAAGGAAAAATTACGCAAGAAATGCCTATTTGCGTAACTTTATTAAAGATTTTGATTTTTTGATAATTTTTTCAAAATTTTACTCGAAAATTTAGGAGGTTCTGAACATTCTATTCCGTTTAAAAACAATAGTTTTCCAGTATTCACTGATTGTGATTTTTGTATCAATTTTCATTGGAATCGCTCCATTCGTTCGTGAGATATTGTCTCCACAGACTCACTGACACACACACGGTCATCACCTCAAAAGTGTTTGATTTGTGATCAGGGATGTTTGAAACGTGCTCTCCCTTCGAAAACTCGAATTTAAATTTTCGATCCCGTCACAATACTTTTCTTATACATTATGAATATAAAGAAAGTGAAATCTAGAACTAGATAAAATTTTCTCTTAAATTCGAGCGAAAACATCTGTTGTATTCGGTGTAAAAATGAGAAGGCATGTATTGGACACAACACATTTTATTGGGACCCACACAAACGCTGCTCTACCCCGTATAAACGTTGTTCCGAGGGTGTCCCCGTTACACAGCTTAGCTACAGTCTCGGTAGTTATTTTCACGGTTGCGGTTACTCTACATCTCTCTTTCTTTATAGATTGAGACGGTCAGGTTCTGGAACAGCTCGACCACTTCTTGTTGTGTAACCAGTAGTGCTAGGAGGTGACCTGTCTTGAGTGACTGGAGGAGTGTCTACTCTGTGCTCTTTCGATGTCACCGGTTCAGGTTCCATAGCCACTGGGTCATCTAAGTCTGGTTCAGAAATTGACTGAAAGTTTTTAGATGGTATCAAGTGGAATCGATTTCTACGGAAAGATCTATCTCCTGATTTCACAAAATATGATCTTGGAGATTCGTCTTTACTGTCGATTATTCCGGTCGCTATTTTGTCAGTCATCCACACGCCATCTCCTGGTTTGAGCTCTTTAAGATCACGTACCCCATGTTGTCGGTCGTAATGTCTTTTCTGGCAATCAATTATAACTTCTTCTTTCCTTTCAACTTCTCTTTTGTTTATGACTCGAGGTTGCAGTTGGGAGTTTGACATTGGCAATATGGTTTTAATGCGGCAGTTCATCAGGAGCTCAGCTGCACTATGTCTATTTTCTAATGGTGTTGCTCGGTAAACCATAAGAGCTATATATGGATCTTCGGATGTCTTCAGTCTGAGTTTCACAATTTTCACTGCGACTTCTACAACGCCATTGGTTTGTGGAAAATGTGGATTCGATGTTATGTGGCGAAATCCATATGATCTGGTAAATTGAACGTATTCAATTGTCTTTAGTGGATCAAATTCTGGCTCATTATCAGAACGAAGTACGTCTGTTATCCCATGTCTTGCAAATATGGATTTACAGTGAACGATTACTTCTGATGCTGTTAAACGTTCTAATTTTGCGATTTCTGTGTAACGCGAAAAATAGTCCGTTATCAAGAGGTTATTCAGACGTGGATGAACACGAATTAAAGGGCCCAAAGCATGCCAGGAAAACATTCCCCAAACCACCACGTTGCTTCCAACTGCTTGAAGGGCTGTAGCAATGCACTTAGCGTCCATGCTTTCGTGCAGTTTCCGCCATATTCTTACTCGCCCATCTGCATCGTGTAACTGCAAACGTGATTCATCGGACTATATAACTTGTTTCCAATTATCCACTGCCCAATCCATCTGCTGCGTTGCGAGTTTGAGATGTTTTATCTAGTTAGCTGCAGACACAACGGTGTTCGAACTGACCTTCAACTTCCATATTCCATACGATACATTGTACGGCAAACAGTGCGTTCAGAGATCATTTGAGACGATCCTTGTTTAAGATCTGCTACAATTGATGCACTGTTATCTTTCTGTTGTCTTTTACAAGTCTGGAGACTCTCAGTTCCGCCCGAGCATTCACTAGTCGGTGACGACCACAAGTTGCACATTGCGACCCAAATTTTTACCTCACCGTCCAGTTTTTAAACACTTTAACTACAGCTGGTCTTGAACATCTCACAAATGCGGCGGTTTCGCCGATACTCGTTCGATGGCTCAGGGCTCCTACAATCATCCCACGTTCAAAGTCCGTCAAATCACGTTTTCTCCTCATATACGCAGAAAAATCACCTGTCCTACTGTCTCAGGAACTACGCTTTTCTTTTTACTTTCCCTGCATTACATGGTAATGTATAGGGAAAGTATTGGAATCATGCCGAAAATCGTGACTCGAATTTTCGACGGATCTACACGTTTCGAGACCTCTAGAATACGAAAAAAACTATTTTTAGCGTGACGTCTGTGTGTCTGTCTGTCTGTACAGATATTGTATACACTCTAACTAAAAAACTAATGGACCGAATTTTATAAAATTTGGTAGGTAAGTTACTTGTGGGTGAATCTAGTGCTGATTAGTTTTGGGTACGATTCGAGATAAAAGAACCCGCCTTTTTTTGCGAAATGGCCCGCAAAAGCTAGTATCGACTCTAGATGAAAAACTAATGGACCGAATTTCACAAAATTCGGTAGATAAGTCACTTGTGGGACACCCTGGTGCTGATTTGATTTTGGTGCGATTCGAAAAAAAATAACCTGCCGTTATTTTCAAAATGGCCTGCAAAAATCTCCAAAATCTAAAATAAAAACTACATATGCTCAAATATATCCATTAAATGCTTGTTTAATACGTAATTTTTAACGAAGAAAAGAATAAGACGAACTCCATTACACTAGGACTAGCCGTTCTCGAGATATTTTAGTTTTTTCGTATATTTTCTTCGCTACCTGTGAAAATAAGCCCAGTTATCAAATGAGAT
Organism: Amaurobius ferox; assembly: GCA_951213105.1. Lineage (NCBI taxonomy): Eukaryota > Metazoa > Arthropoda > Arachnida > Araneae > Amaurobiidae > Amaurobius > Amaurobius ferox. Next base: position 98,090,835 of record OX578154.1, read on the forward strand.
TGAAAATTGGATTAAAAGTGAATTAAATTTAATTAAAATAAAGAGAACGTGAATATAAGTCTGCAGGGAAAGTCATGTGCTGCTCACATCAGATTTTTTATACTAGCCTAGCCCTCTAGCGGCAACAGTGTGACGCCATAGCTAATTTACTTAAAACTGTCAGGTGGTCATGATAAAGTGGTGTATAAGGAAATACACTCAGTGTATACACTCAGTGTATAAGGAAAGCCATGTGTTGTCACCATCAGTATTTTTAGCGCTAAGATAATAAAATGTTCGCATTGGTTTAGGTCAACTAAAAAACAACGAATCCTTTTTTTCACAGTTTATAAATTACCGAGCATTAAACACACGCAATTACGCTCCATTAAAAATGCATTTTATAAAAAACTAAACAGCACCCAGCGACGCTTTAAGAAATGAGGCTTTGTTTTTAGAACCCCACTCATTGGACCTCTTCTGGATTTTTTGCGTTGTTTCTTATCAAGTATTAACAGAGTAACTAATTTTCGATCATATTTCAAGCGATGTTTACATAGTCGAAGTCTGTTTCAATATATAATAAAATTGCGTTTTGCTATAAAAGTCGGTGCAAAAATTAAGAGTTTATAAATCGCTTTTACTATTTTGTATTGTAAAACATAAGTTACAAAGAAATTTACAGACCCTTCATATGGTGCCAAATTGTGTGTTCTTTACTTTTGTCGCAACTATTAAGCATTTTAATTCTGTTTTACATACTTATTTTATAAGCCGGAAGTGCTATCTCCAGAACTGAACCGGAAATGGCAACGACTAGTGAACAACCCTAGGCTCCTGGGGAATTCAACGTTCAAACCATATCAGTCATTATATTATGTAAGTTGCACCTATTGAAAATCCTGAGAAACAGATGCTTCAAGAAATTTGTTTGAATTGGAAGTAAAAAAATCTAATGTGGGCAACACATGACTTTCCTTATATAATGTAATGCATTTATTACTTTTACAGTAGAAAAAATAGGTTTTTCTTATAGTATATACTAATATTCTTTCCAAGATATTGAATTTTTGACAATTTGTCGTCATTTTCATAGATTTAGCGTCATTTTTATCCATTTGACGAGATTTTCGTTAATTTGGCAACATTTCATAAAGTCGCCAAGTTGGCGACATTCCCCCAAATTCTTCGCCAAAATCTCGCCAAGCTTTATGCACTAAGAAATAAGTTATTCTTACAGCAGATAAATGACTATTGGCGCTCAAATACAAATGTATTATTCAAAGTATCTTTTTTCATGAATGGAACGAGCTAGATCCACGAGAATGATGTCACCCAATTTATCGCATGGTATTACATATGAAAAGTTAACATGTTTCTCAATAGGAAATATATTTTTTTTTATTTTATATGACTTTTTGATAATTTTTTTGAAAAATGTACAATATCTCGAGAACGGTTATGTTAGCGTTCCAAAATTTATGTCAATCGTTTTCTAAAGAAAAATTACATAAGAAATGTCTATTTCCGTAACTTTACTAGTGGTTTTGATTTTTTGACGATTTTTTCAAAATTTCATTCGAAAATTTAGGGGGGTTCTGAACATGCGATTGCGTATAAAAACAATAGGCTTCCAGTGTTTACGGATTGTGATTTTTGTACCAAATTTGGTTAGAATCGGTCCATTCGTTCGTCAGTTATCGTCTCCACACACACACACACACACACACAGACATCACTTCAAACATGTTTGATTCGTGATCAGGGATGCTTGAAACGTCCCCTCCCGTCGAAAATACGAATTCGCATTTTTGACCCCGTCACAATACTTTCCTTATTCATTACGTATATAAGGAAAGTAAAAATCCGGAATTTGAAATCCCCTTTCCACCTTCAAAATGTTACACTGAATCCATATCATGCAATGCTGAATCCATATCAGTTATTATCTAAGCTATATATGCCACAGATTCCGTGAAAAGGATAGTTCAGGGAAAATGTATACACTGCACACAACTGAAATCGCAGCACCATAAAGTTGTAGGTGTAGCATTATGTAAATCAGGCAATAGAAACAACAGGGCGAGATATGTAAATGATCACAGTTTCGTTACGCATAGTGACGTAACACCTTGTTGGGAAGCATAAAAGCGTCAGGTCAAGGAGGAGAGATATTACAGCTAAATTGAGTACGTTGACGTACCGCATACGTTCAGTTGTCACCAGCGGAACGGCAACAAATCATTGTTTTATGTAAGAGTGGAATGAACCTTCGAAGGATCGCTGAACTATTGGGTCGTGATGTGAGCACAGTTCAACCAACTGTGTGTGTTACGGTTTGTGGCAGACAACGAAACAACACGAAGATCAGGTAGTGGAGCTTTCAGGTGTACCACACTACGTGCAGCAACCGTATCACAACTACATTTATCAAACACTACAGGTAACGTGGTTTCGATGTAATCAATTCGAAATCGTTTGCAGGACTCCGAGGTAGTCGACCTTTTCGACACCTATTATTTCAACGTCTTCAGCGGTTACGTTGCTTCCAGTGGTTTCAAATGATATACAATTGGTCAACAGAATATCGAAACATTATGTTTACGGATGAATCAGATTCTGTTTTGGCATGTCAGTTGGCCGTACTCGCGTATGGCGGCGCTTTCAACAGGAATTTTTTTTATCAGTCGCCATACAGCACCTCTAAGTGGTATCATGGTTTTGCGCGCTATAACATTTGGTGGACGAACACCTTTGGTACTTTGGCACACGTTTCTAGCAGTATCATGGCACAATGATACGTTTCTGACATTGTGAGACCTGTGATACAGACATCTGACAATCAGGCCTGGAATGCTTTTTCGAATTAGGGATTTTGATACCAACATATGTTTTAAGACCTCCTGAATACGTTCTGACTATTTTTGGAGTGATGTCCGTCTGACTGTCAGTCTGTCTGTCTGTGGTTGATTTCTTGTGTACACAGTAGAGGTTACAAATATTAAAGGATTTTCAGGAATCGTTATATCCGTCTTTGTTATAAAACATCTACAACTACATGTGATTTTTTTTAAGTTCTAGCTAAATTTATATTTTTTAAACATGGCAGCATAAGTCTCAATAATCAAGCATTAAAAAGTATTCATTTATATCTTAATGATCACGAGACTTAATTGTTTAAATCATTATTGTGAAGTATAGTCACGATATAAATGTTTTTTCTCGTGACGTCACTAGCCCTCCGAGGGTACATTGTTATGTATGGTATTACTCGACAGATTTTTTTTCAAGCCCTTTAAAGTGAAGGGTAACATGCTTTAATTGTAATCATTTGACCCTCAATGGCGATTTTTAAAAACATTTCTTGTATAATTTGAAAAAACAAAACAAAAAAAAACGGAAGGATTTTGCCATGACAAATTCGAGTTGAGTTACACTGCAGTTAATAATATATTGATTTATTTTGGAAGGGTGGTTCTATTCTGCCATAAACAAAGCAAATGAGACTGAAGATAACGAAATTGGAATTTCATTTTAAAATACATTACGCGAGCAAAATCATTTCGGCTCCATCAGACTAGAGTCACCGCTATTTTTACTTTCCTTATTTACATAATGAAGAAGGAAAGTATTGTGACGGGGTCGAAAATTTGCATTCGAGTTTTCGACAGGAGAGAACGTTTCAAGCATCCCTGATCACGAATCAAACATTTTTGAGGTGATGTATGTGTGTGTGTGTGAAAGTATGTTGTGTGTGTGTGTGTGTGCGCGTGTGCGTGTGTGTGTGTGCGCGTGTGTGTGTGCGCGTGTGCGTGCGTGTGTGTATGTGCGTGCGTGTGTGTGTGTGCGCGCGTGCGTGTGTGTGTGTGCGCGTGCGTGTGTGTGTGCGTGTGTGTGTGTGTGTGTGTGTGTGTGTGTGTGTGAGACTGTGGAGACGATAACTGACGAACAAATTGAGCGATTCGAGCAAAATTTGGTACAAAAATCACAATCCATAAGTACTGGAATCTTATTGTTTTTATAAGCAATCGGATGTTCAGAACCCCCACTACATTTTCGAGTGAAATTTTGAAAAAATCATCAAAAAATCAAAATCTTTAATAAAGTTACGCAAATAGACATCTCTTATGTAATTTTCCCTTAGAAAACGATTGACTTAAACTTTAGAAAGTTAGCGTGAACCGTTCTCGAGATATTGCAAAGTTTTTCAAATAAATTTATCAAAAAGTTCCATAAATTAAATATAATACATTAACTGTTGAGAAACATGTTCTCTCTTCATGTGTAATATCATGCGATATATTGGGTGACATCATCCTCGTGGATCTAGCTCGTTCCATTCATGAGAAGAGATACTTTGAGTAATAGTTTTGTATTTGAACGCTAATAGTTATTTATCTGCTATAAGAATAACTTATTTCGCCGTCCATAACCTTTGGCGAGATTTTGCTCCGAATTTGGCGGAATGTCGCCAACTTGGTGACTTTTTTAAATATTGCCAAATTAACGAAAATCTCGCCAAATGGATAAAAATGACACTAAATCAATGAAAATGAAGACTAATTGACAAAAATTTAATATCTTGGAAAGAATACAAATATCTACTATAAGAAATACCTATTTTTTTATTGTAAAAGTAGTAAATTCATTGCATTATATAATAAAAGTCATGTGTTGCCCACATCAGATTTTTTTTCTTTCGTTTAATGCTACCAACTCTCTTAGTTTAAAGTTCTTATTACCATCAATTTATTCACTCACTTTTTTATTTTCCCATTCTATAGCGTCAATGTTTGTGGCCTACTTTTAATCGAATTCACTTTTTCTCTTTACTTTTAAACTAGAGATGATAATAAAAAAAAATTCCAAAATAGATTAGGTGAACTAGAAAAAAATGCCATTTTTTCACAGTCCGTAAATCACAGTGCACTAAATACATGTTTGCCGCTATTACGCTCCATTAAAACCGCGTCTTTTAAATAACAAAAGATCTCCCTACGTCACGTAAAAAGTGTGGCTTTTTATTTAACACCCCCACACTGGCTTCATTATTTTTTTTGTGACGCTACTTATCTAGTATTAGACAAGGACCTAATTACCGAACTGCGATAAGATATCTTGCAAAGTGTTCTCTGTTTTAAAGGATATTTTTTCACGGATTTTTTATTTATTTCCTTTCTTTTATAAATGGTTGAAAAATGTGTAGGAAAAAGCTGTATTATTAAAAAATTAAAATATATAAATATATTTTTATTACAATATGTTACTATGGTATACTTTTGACAATCTATGATATGAAAATGAATCGATGGAAAAAATTCTGATGTGGGCAGCACACGACTTTCCCTTCAGACCTATATACACGTTCTCTTTATTTTAATTAAATTTAATTTACTTTAAATTCAAATTTTGTTCTCATTTGGTAACTGGACTCATTTCCAAAAGTGGTGTACAGAAAATACGAAAAACTAAAATATCTCGAGAACGGCTAGACTTAGTGTAATGGGGTTGATCTTATTCTTTTCTTCGTTAAAAATAAAGTATAAAACAAGTATTTAATGAATATATTTGAGCATACGTAGTTTCTTATTATAGATTTTGTCTATTTTTGCGTTCCATTTTGCAAAAAGAGGCAGGTTATGTTTTTTCAAATCACACCAAAATCTAATCAGCACTAAGGTGATCCACAAGCGACTTATCTACCGAATTTTGTGAAATTCGGTCCATTAGTTTTTCAGCTAGAGTGGATACAAGCTTTTGCGGGCCATTTCGTAAAAAATGCTTTTTTTTTTTATCCCGAACCGTACCTAAAACTAATCAGCACAAGTTTCGCCTACAAGTGACTTACCTACCAAATTTTATGAAATTCGGTCAATTAGTTTTTTGGTTAGAGTGGATATAAAATCTAACTAAAAAACTAATTGACCGAATTTCATAAAATTCGGTAGATAAGTCGCTTGTGGATTAGTTTTTTAGTTAGAGTGGATATAAAATCTTCCCGTCCGCGTCTGGGAACTACAACCCATTTTGCATAAATGGTCATATATTTGAAAGGGTTAGTGAATTCAAATACCTTGGAGCTACTATCAATGACCAAAACTTGTTGTTGAAAGCCGAAATTAACTACAGAATAAAATCGACCAATAAATGTTTCTTTGGACTAAAACAATTAAGATCCAGGCCTGTTAGCAGAAGAACTAAAATAAGACTATACAAGACACTTATACTACCTGTGCTGCTGCTGTATGCTAGCGAAATTTGGACTTTAAATTTAGACGTCCAGCTTGCCCTGGAGACTTTTGAAAGAAAAGTGTTAAGAACTTTATTCGGGCCTGTACAAGAACAAGGATGCTGGAGAACCAGATATAATTTTGAACTTTATAGACTCTACAAGGAGCCTCAAGTTACACAAATCATCCGAAGTAACAGATTGAGATGGCTCGGACATGTCTGGAGAACCCCTGAAAACAACCCGACTAGACTGTACACTTTTAAGAACCCTGGGGATACCCGCGCCCGGGGCAGACCTTCGACTAGATGGTTAGACGACGTGAATGACATCAACATTTGGAAAATTAAAAACTGGCAAAGAGTCGCTTTGAACCGACGGTATTGGAGGAGGCGTGCTGTCGAGGCAGCTAAGACCTGTAACAGGTTGTTACGCTCTTAAAGAAGAAGGATACAAAATCTGCACAGACAGACAGACACACACACAGACGTCACGCTAAAAGTGGTTTTATCGTATTCTAGAGGTAACGAAACGTGCAGATCCGTCGAAAACTCGAGTTGCGATTTTCGGTATGATTCCAATACTAAGTAAAAATAGGTTATTCTTATAGTAGATACTTATGTTCTTTCCAAGATATTGAATTTTCGTCAATGAGTCGCCATTTTCATTGATTTAACGTCATTTTTATCCATTTGGCGAGATTTTCGTTTATTCAGCAACATTTAAAAAAGTCGCCAAGTTGGCGACATTTATCTAAATTAGTCGCCAAAATATTGCGTTATAGACACAGAAATAAGTTATTCCTATAGCATATAAATGACTTTTGGCGTTCAAATACAAAAGTATTTCTCAAAGTATCTTTTTTCATAAATGGAACGAGCTAGACTCACGAGAATGATGTCACCCAATTTATCGCATGATATTTTAAATGAAAAGTGGACATGTTTCTCAACAGTTAATATTTTTTTATTTTATGGGATGGTTTGATAAATTTATTTGAAAAATGTGCAATATCTCGGGAACGGTTCACGCTAGCATTCCAAAGTTTATGTCAATCGTCTTCTGAGGAATACTTGCGTAAGAAATGTCTATTTGCGTAACTTTATTAAAGGTTTCGCGTTTCGGTAATGTTTTCAAAATTTCAGTCGAAAATTTAGGGAGGTTCTGAACATTCGCTTGTGGTTAAAAACTATAGGCTTGCAGTATTCACGGATTGTAATTTTTTGTACAAAATTTCATTCTAATCGCTCCATTCGTTCGTGAGATATCGTCTCCACAGACTCACTGACGCACACACAAACACACATACTTTCACACACACACACACACACACACACAAACATACAGACATACACACAAACATCACCTCAAAAATGCTCGATTCGTGATCAGGAATGCTTGAAACGTGCTCTTCCGTCGAAAACTCGAATTCGAATTTTTGACCCCGTCACAATACTTTTCTTATACATTATACTACATATATAAGGAAAGTAAAAATCTGATGTGGGCGGCATGCAACTTTCCTTATACAGGGTGATTGAAAACATGTTTAACAAGAAAAGGAGGGTGATAGCTCAAATCAAGGCGAACAATATTTGTAATGGAACCTAGGGTCGTATTTCAGTTACAGTGCCAGAAACGAGTAAAGTTACATTTCCACGTTGATCTTTCAACAGTGAAGAAAGAGAGATCTAACTAATTTAAGAGTTTCACATTTTCATTCGCATAAGAGAAAGATTCAAAGTAGCTGCTCAGTATGACGACTGAGGACGTTGTTGCACTGTCGACACCGAAAGAAAGACTGCCGCACCCTCTCCCAGACTCCTGGTGTGGTGTTATTCTTGTCCACATGAGTCTCGTACACCAATGTTTTCATGTGCCCCCAGAAGAAGTCCAGTGAATTAAGATCAGAGGAGCGTGGAGGCCAAGCAACAGGTCCACCACCCGGGATATGTCGCATTTAGGCAGTATCAGAGGCGTCTGAGAGAGGGTGCGACAGTCTTTCATTCGCCAGTATCGGATGTGAAACGGCGTCCTTGGTCGTCACTTTGAGCAGCTACTTTGAATCTTTCTCTGATGTGACTCTCCGAAATTAGTTAAATCTATCTTTCTTCACTGTTGAAGGATTAAAGCGGAAATGTAACTTTACTCGTTTCTGGAACAATGACTGGAATGCGGCCATAGGTTCCATTGCAAATATTGCTAGTCTTAATGTGTACTATTACACCTCTTTTTTCCTTCTTTTTACTTTATACATAATGTATAAGGAAAGTATTGTGACGGGGTCGAAAATTCGAATTCGAGTTTTCGACGGGAGAGCACGTTTAAAGCATCCCTGATATGTATATAAGGATATGTATATAAGGAAAGTAAAAGTGCTAACGTTATTGAAGGTTCTGATATTTTGATGATGTTTTTAAAATCTCATTCAAAAACTAGGAGGGTGTGTTCTGAACATTCGATTGAGTTTTAAATCAATCTGCGTGTTCCTTTGTCTATTTTATCTGTCTTGTCTAATGTACATTTTAAGTGTATTGCTGTTTTAATCTATAGAAGACATTATGAAATTAGTCGATTATATGCTGGATTCACATATGTAAGTTGTATTGTAAAATCAAAATTCCTCCAGTTTTCACTGATTATAATTTTTGTACCAAATTTCGTTCGAAATTCTCCATTCATTTGTAAGATATCGCTTTCTCAGATTTACGGACACACACACACACACACATACTTTCACATACACACACACATACCTTCACACACACCCACATACTTTCACATACACACATACATACTTTCACACACACACATACATACTTTCACGCACACACACACGCACACACAAACACATACTTGCACACAAATACATATTTTCACACACACACACATCAACTCAAAAACGTCTGATTCGTTTTCTTATATGCATGTAGGGAAAGTAAAAAAAATAACCTTTGAATAAATGTATACTCACTATTTTTAAATACGTAAACATTTTGCAAATACTTTTAACCAGAAAGTAATATCAATAATTATTTATATAACAATCACTATGATTTGTTCTTGATATGTTAGGGAATTTACTTTTCAGTAGGGAGAGCAATAACTCTAGAACTAATCACCTTCATACCTATCCCACCGACCAGCTTGCACTTTTCCCGACATTTAGCCTGCATTGAATTTCAAATAAAGTGGCGACAGTAACATTTACAACCTATCTCTACTTATAATTTTAACTCCAACTTGATTGTCCAGATGCGAAGAATCAAAATTTCAAATTAACTCCAATGCAAACGGTTGGGCCTCTACGGAGATTTCAAAGTCGCTTTATGGTTTCAGCCATGCCAAGATCAAGGGGGCCACGGCAATAAACCCCTTCTGCATTCCTATACACGTCCTGCTTTATATTCCACTTTATATTCCGGCGCATAAATTGTGTCCGAAGTTTCTTGATTGCTCGCGGCCTCCCATGGTAATTGCCGCGCCATAAACGAAACCGATGATTTCGATGCAGGATATTGATCATACAGGACAGAGGTTGGCCAGTCGGGGTGGGCAGTGGAAGACTGGAGTGGTCCACAGTTAATTAAACCGAATCGAAGTGCGAATTCTGCTCTCCCCTCTCCTTTTTGGAATATATTATGACGGAGTGTCAGAGAGCTTGACCACTGGTGCGTGTTGGTAGCTTTTCCCAACGGCGGGGATTGTAGATTGGAATGTATAGGGTTTAGTTTTATAAGCATTGTAACCTAGCTGGGTATTCACTATAAGAATCACCCCATGGAGGTAAAAGGAGTTAAAACTTCATATTAAGAAAACGCCAATATCGTTTGAGACAATAATTCAGGTAGTACTGGGAAAAGTAGTCTTGCATTGTATGTATTTTTTTTGCGAAAGGCCTAAAATATTTATTTAAACTGTCCATTTTGTAAAAATATAATTATGATAGCAATGAAAATTAAAACTGAGACAATAAAGAATATTACTACGTATTCATATTTATTACATTCCTTATATACATAATGTATAAGGAAAGTATTGTGACGGGGTCGAAAATTCGAATTCGAGTTTTCGATGGGAGAGCACGTTTCAAGCATCTCTGATCACGAATCAAACATGTTTGAGGTGATGTCTGTGTGTGTGTGTGTGTCAGTGAGTCTGTGGAAACGATATCTCACGAACGAATGGAGCGATTCGAATGAAATTTGGTACAAAAATTACAATCCGTGAATACTGGAAGCCTATTGTTTTTAGACGCAATCGAATGTTCAGAATCCCCCCTAACTTTCGAGTGAAATTTTGAATAAACCATCAAAAAATCTAAACCTTTAATAAAGTTACGCAAATAGATATTTCTTATGTAATTTTTCCTTAGAAAACGATTGACATAAACTTTAGAACGTTAGTATGAACCGTTCTCGAGATATTACACATTTTCAAATACATTTATCAAAAATTCCCATAAATAAAAAAAAATAGCCATCTTAGCATTTGGAAAATGCTCCATTTTACACGTATAAGATGTCTGCTTCACGAATGATGATGAAAAAACCCCGCCAATTGTCCAATAGCGCCCTCTAGCACCAAAAGGTGACATTTGCGGATATGCATTCATTAATAAAAATATTTGTTTTGGTGTTCCTTTAAAGTTCTTTGGTCTTTCATATTAAAGTTCTTACAGAGTTTCGAATCACCCTGCAGTATCAACTACGAGACAAAATATAACGGAGAGGAGTTTTCGATTTCCCTGGGTGGGGGTGGGGGGGGCGGAGAGAATGGGGGTGACAAAAAGTAACATAAGATATACTAAAAGTAACATTTTTTTCCAATGGCCAGGCACTAGACTTACGTCTTTTTTTGCTCTATGTACGGCCGATATCGTGAACCATTTAGCCGTCCCAGGACGTTGCCCCAGGCGCACCAAAGGTGGGCGAAACACACTGCGCCCACAACACACAATATCGATGTCTTACGTGGGACTCGAACCCACAACGTGGCGGCCGATTAATCGCTGGAAACGCTCACCTTGACCGTTCGTCCTCCACGTCGACTGAAATGAGCCAACAGTACGCGGTGTTCTCAGGTGGTCACCCACCCAAGTACTAACCGCGCCCGATACTGCTTAACTTCGGTGATCTAACGGGAACCGGTGTTTTGTGTGTGTGTGTGTGAAAGTATGTGTTGGCGTATGGTGGGAAGTGGGGACATTCATATGTTTACACACCTTCCAAGTGGGGACGCAACGGCAAGTGGGGACGTCCTCGGTTTGGATTTTTGAAGAAATGTGGTATTTAATGAAAAATAATACTCTGAAAAAAATTTGGTTGGATTTTGGCATAGGTCCCCGGTTAGTCAGTATATATATATAGTCTGTGTATAACTGTGTATAGCTCGCGAATATGTGTGTGTGCCTTGCAAAAAGACACGTCCGCGGTTTATCAGAATTGCAGCTTATTGTGTGTATGCGGAACTGGTTTTCAGAGAGAAGGCGTTAACTGCCCTCTAGCTAAATCTGCGAAACACCAGTATTGGTCTTTGATGGAAACCGATGACAACTCATAGAGCCACCAAATTTAGTAATTCGCTTCTTGGGGGGCCTCTGCAACCAATAGAGCCTCCCTAAATCCCCCCCAAAAGAGATATGCATTAATATTTTTAGCAGGCACAATCCCCTCTTCAAATTGTTGTAATTTTGATTTTGAAATATATTTCTAACTCGCCAAAAGATAAAAATATTACACTTCTGAAACTAAAGTATTTTTTTTTTCTTTTGAAGTCCCATTTATAGTTTGGGAGCCAATGCTATAAGAAAGAGATTCTAGCAGGACTGTTTTTCATTATTTCCTCTATATCAAGAAATATTCCATCCAAGAAGATAAAAGTGTTTAGAAATTAAGTATACAACCATCTTCACATCATATATTTGCATAACATTTATAGAAATACAGTGTGATTCAGTTTTTGAAGAGTTGGGTGTAATTGTAAAAGACAGTCTTTCTCTATGTATGTATAATATGTTTCTGTGTAAGCATTTGTCTCGTAATAATTTTAACACAGGTTCGGAATTCGAAATACGGATAAACTCAAACCGCGAAGCGGACTTGGTTTTTTTTTAATTTCAATTAAAACCTATATTTCAAATATATTTTTTGAATTTTCTTCTAATCCTTAGACTCTTGGAACTGCATTTTCTTTTCAGTGTGTGTGTGAAAGTATATGTGTGTGTGTGTGTCAGTGAGTCTGTGGAGACGATAACTGACGAACGAAATTTGGTTCAAAAATCACAATCCGTAAACACTGGAAGCCTATTGTTTTTATATGCAACCGAATGTCCAGAACACCCCTAAATTTTCGAGTAAATTTTAAAAAATCATCAACAAATAAAAATTTTTAATAAAATTAAGCAAGTAGATATTTCTTATGCAATTCTTCCTTATAAAACGATTGACATAAACTTTAGAACGCTAGCATGAACCGTTCTCGAGATATTGCACATTTTTCAGATAAATTTATTTAAGAAATATATTTTGGGTAATACTTTTGTATTTGAACGCTAATAGGCATTATTTTGTTATAAGAATAACTTATTTCTCCGTTCAGAAAGCTTGGCGATATTTTGGCGACGGATTTGGAGGAATTTCGCCAACTTGGCGACTTTTTAAAATGCTACGAAATTAACAAAAATGTCGCCAAATTGATAAAAATGACGCTAAATCAATGAAAATGACGACTAATGGACGAAAATTCAATCTCTTGGAATGAATATAAGTACCTACTATAAGAATAACCTATATTTTCGTCTTCTACTTTTGGCAAAATTTTGGTGACTAATTTGTCGGAATATCTCCAACTTTCTGACTTTTTAAAAATTACCAAATTGACGAAAATGTCACACAATTAATAGAAATTCGCCAAATTGATGAAACCGCCACTAAATCAATGAAATGGTGACTAATTGATGAAAGTTCAATATCTTGGACAAAACATAAGAGTAGATTATAACAATGACTTATTTCTCAGTCTGGTAACGTTTGGCGAGAAATTTAGCTGGACGTCGCCAACTTGGCGACTATTTGAATGTTTTCAAAGTGATAAAAATGTAGACAAATTGATAAAAATGACTCCAAATGGGAAGTAATGTTTAGCAAATTTTGATTTTTGTCATACGACAGGCATACCTTCTAGTATATAAGAAATGCTCTTCTCTCCGTTAATCTGTAACACTTCGGAAACACTTCGTGAGGCATTTTGGCGAACTTGGTGAATACTCTTGCAAAATATCGACAACATGGCGATATTTCGCCCCAGATCAACGAAAATATCGTCCAAATTGCAGGAATGACGCCAAATTAATGAAAATGACGCCTAACTGATGAATTAATTATTAAAAAAATTTAATATATGGATTATATAGGTTATTGAGAATACTATCAATATTGACAATTGTTTATTTAGAGTTGCGGAAAATATTATAAGTTAATTCGGTACTTAGAAATAGGTTTACATGTTGTCATCTGGAAAAAAATGCCAAATATACAATTCAACTATAAAAACACAGTATCGTGGATCTTATACATTATTTTTTCACTGTAAAAGGAGTAAATTCATTACATTACAAAAGAAAACTCTTGTGCTGTCGGTCCACAGGAGATTTTTTTAGTGTGTAGACAGAAACTTCCAATGATATAGACTGAATCTTTGCATACATATATACACTGCATAACAGTGAAAATGAGGCACCAAGAAAGAGTGAGCAGAAAAATATGCAAATTGCAGAGTAGACGCAGCTCACTCAGTTATGCAAATGATGCGAAATGCGCAGCTGTCCCGCGCACTGTGAGTGAGATATAAGGTAAGGACCTGCAGAATCGGCAATAGTCTCGCCGCTCTGTCTGCCAGGGAAATAATTTTGCAATTTTTATTTGTCTGAGAGGAAACTTGTAGTAGCAGAGAATGCTAGGCCGCCGTCAACTGAGGCAGTTCCAGTACACAGACAATTTCAAGAGGGGTATGGTGATCAGACTCAGAAGAGCAGGTTAGTTCATACGTTAAATCTCAGCAGACAGTCACCTACACGCATCCATGGTGCACCGCCTGTGGCGAAGATAGTTGGAACAAGGGAATATGGGCACGTTTGAAGGGTGCCGGTACGGCCAGAGCGACGTTAGCACGTGTGGACCGACGTATCCGCCTGCAAGCGTTGGCGGCCCCGCAGGTCCTTCTGTCGCTCTTTTGCAGCACGTGCAGGACACCCTTTATGCTCCCGTAGCGACCAGGACCATTATCCAGCTGACTTGTATCCAGGCGACCTACATTCCCTAAGAAGACTGCAATTGACCCAACAGCACAGACGTCTCCATTATGGTGTCGGGATAGAGCCACGTAGATGGCCGAATGGCACAGGGTAGTGTTCTCAGACGAGTCGTGATCCTGTTTTAGCAATGACAGTCATCGTGTTCGAATCTGGCGTTGAAGTGGTGACAGGTCCAATCCGGCCGCATTTGTGGAATGCCACACCGTGCGACAGCGCAGCATCATGGTTTGGGGCGCCATCGCCAGGTCACCTTTGGTCCGTATTGAGGGCACTATGGCGACCCAACGATACGTGGATGACGTGCTGTGGCCGGTGACACTACTCTTCCTTCAGAGCGCGCCTAATGCCATTTACCAGCAGGATAACGCCCGACCAGATACGGCACGCATCAGCCAACATGCCCTGCAAGGTACCCAGGTGCTTTCCTGGCCACCAGTCTCTCCTGATATCTCACCAATCGAACATGTCTGGGACGTAATTGGACGTCGCTTGCATGCGCTACCACTGCCTCGTTTAGGAGATGGCAAATGGTTGACAGAGAATGGGCAGCCATCCATCCGCACACCATCCTCACACGCATTGACTCTATACCTAGACGTGTTGCTGCCTGTATCGCCGCCCGCGGTGGTCTTACAACCTACTGATCGGCCGATGTTATCGCTCTGTATATAGGTGTATTATGTTGCAATAAACATCACTGATTGCTTGTTGCTGTTTCTCTCTGTTTGCCGATTTTCATCACTTTCCGCCCACTCCTTCTTGGTTTTCACTGTCACATTTTCACTGTCACGTAGTGTATATTTGCGATCATTTGAGTTTATGTTTGGTGTTGCATACGTTCGAAAACCGCTTTATCGTTACGTATTTTCTGTGCATCTATATTCTGCGCCAACGCAATTACAATATATTTTAGTTTAAATGATCATCAAACTTTGATCATTTCTACAACGAAGCCTAATTTTAATGGATGCAGAATGTAAGCAAGTAATTGTAAGATGAGTTATGACAATTGCTGAATTTTTTTCACGCAAATTTATTTAACTTTGGAGTCTGGAATATAAGTGATATGAATGAAATATTCATTGCTTTTACATAAAGAGTCAGACGATTTTTTTTCGATAACGTCATTTGAATAAAGTTCATTTTTTTCGATGAAGTTTTAAGTTTTCAAGTAAAATAAATTATTATATTTCAGTGATAATTAAAAAAATATCACCACGGAATGTAACTCATTTTATATCTTTAAATAAAATTGCATTTCAGAGTTGAAAAGTGTTTCATAATCAATGCTTTATACATGATTGATCTTTTGTGTTATCTAATACCATAGCACAGTTTTGAGCGAGTTTTGCACAAATTGGCTTCTTAGCAATCGAATATATTATTGTATCTTTATATTAGCAATCGAATATGAGCAATTTATATATTAGCAATCTATATATTAGTAATCAAATATTAACAATATCTATATCTGAAATTGAATATTACCAATCTATATATTATCAATCGAATGCAATATTTATATTAGCAATCGAATATTAGCAATCTCTATATTGAAAATCGAATATTAGCAATCTATATGCTAGCAATCGAATGCAATCTTTATATTAGCAATCAAATATTAGCAATCTATATATTAGCAATCTATATATTAGCAATCTATATATTTGCAATCGAATATTAGTAATCTCTATATCAGAAATCGAATGCAATCTTTATATGAGCAATCAAATATTAGCATCAAGTATTAGCAATCTATATATTAACAATCTAATATGAGCAATCTATATTTTAACAATCGAATATTAGAAATCTCTATACTAGAAATCGAATAATAGCAATCTATATATTAGCAACTGAATACAAT
Source organism: Amaurobius ferox (assembly GCA_951213105.1). NCBI lineage: Eukaryota > Metazoa > Arthropoda > Arachnida > Araneae > Amaurobiidae > Amaurobius > Amaurobius ferox. The sequence continues at coordinate 98,107,224 of OX578154.1, forward strand.
CTTTATATTAACAATCTGCACATTAGCAATCGAATATTAACAATCTCTATATCAGAAATCGAATGCAATCTTTATATTAGCAATCAATTAATAGCAATCTATAGATTAGCAATCAAATGTGAGCAATCTATATATTAGCAATCTAATATTAGCAAACTGTTTATTAGCAATCGGATATTAGGAATCTCTATATTGGAAATCGAATATCAGCAATCTATATATTAACAATCAAATATTAGCAATTTATACATTAGCAATCAAATATTTGCAATCTATATATTAGCAATCGATTATTAGCAATCTATATATTGACAACCGAATATTAACAATCTATATATTAGCAATCGAATATTAGCAATCTATGTATTAGCAATCGAGTATTAGCAATTTATATATTAGCAATTGAATATTAATAATATATATATATATATTAATAATCGAATATCATATTCTATCTCAACACATCTTAAAAAAATCGAAGAACACTTTTTAGAAAATTGAAATTCATATACTATCCCTTTATTCATAATTTGAAGTCCGCCACCTTGAGTGTCCAGCCGCTATCGATCTTAAATTTCAAATCAACTCCTATGCAAACAAGGGCCTCTGCGGATATTTCAAAGTCGCTTTACGGTTTTAGTCCTGCCAAGATCAAGGGAACTGGGCAATAAACCCGTTTTGCGTCCTGATACACATCCCGCTTTATATTCCGGAGCATAAATTGTGTCCGAAGTTTCTTGATTGCTCGCGGCCTCCCATGATAATTGCCGCTCCATAAACGAAACCGATGATTTCGAAGTACAGGATATTGATCATGCAAAGCCGGGGCTGGATTGTGTCGGGAGGGCAGCGGAAGGTCAGGCGTGGTCCACGGCTAATTAAACCGAATCGAAGTGTGAATTTGCGCGCCGTCCCCTTTGCTTTAGAATACATTATAAAGGAGTATCAGCGAGTTTGACCGCTGGTGCCTGTTGGTGGCTTTTCCCAACGGAGAGAATTGTGAATTCGGTGGTCAGGTGAATAGTGGTACGAGTGTTGATAGCAGACTGGACGGAAGTGTATTTTATGAAATGCTGTTGTTGACGATATTTACGTATGTATGACAGTAGTATCCATACGCTTGTATGAGCGCACAGACTCTTTTTACACTAAAAAACATGATTTAATAGCTTATTTTATTTTTTTTATGGAAAAAAAGGTATCGATCCATTTCAATATTAAAAACATGATTTTATAGCTAAAAAGGGTGTATATATACCTTTTTTACATTAAGACCAAATTTTAACAGTGAATTACTGAACTTTTTTAGTTAGAAAGCTAGACATATAAAATAAATGCATGAAAAAAGAGGACCTCCAAATGAATGGAAGTCCTTTAATATATTAAAAATGTGTATATATACTTTTAAACAGTGAATTACTGAACTTTTTTAGTTAAAAAGCTAGACATATTAAAAGTATGCAGTGAATTATTTAAAATAAATGCGTGAAAAAAGAGGACCTGAATGGAAGCCCCCCTGTTTTTAAAGGGTGGGGTTGAGACCCCCCATATATTTAATAGAAAAACTCAAAATGTTTAACTAAATCTAAACATTTTTTATAAAATTAAAAAGAATTATGAAAATAAGAAATCATTATGAATATACAAAACATATGATAATTATAGTGGGGGGTGACGACCCCACTGAAAAATGATTAAGCTTTCTCTAATTCATGTTCGTTCAGAACTCTTCCATTTAAGAAGCGAAAATAAAGCGACCTTAATTTGTTTATCAGCTACACTGCGAGAGGAAGTGCCTTTACTTTGAGTAGAAGTAGCGATGACGTAGCGTGAAGAGAAAACGTAGTACGTAGCGTGAAGAGAAAATAATATTTATTTCACTTGTTGCAGATTTCTTTTGCTAGATGGCAACATCAAACAGTATAAAACAGTTAAAAAAGAAACTGCCTACTCCTGATGAATACTTTATAAATGAAGTAGTTTATAACGTTTTATAAACATTATTTTCGCTATTTTTCGATCAGATAAATTAAAACTATTGATCTTTTAAAGTATTCTCGCAAAAATGACTCGTTTAAAATTGTTTTTAGTTTTCAATGTAAAGGTTATATTAATGAATTGTTCAACGTATCTCGGCTACCCATGGCTCAAAGGTAGCGTACGGGGCTATAAACATCTAGGCCCCAGGTTCAAATCCCGACCTCTCCCAGGTTGTTAATCAATACGGGGTTGATGGTTTATTGAACCAGAGCCATAAAATGACGTCAGCTACTCTTGTCGTTGATCCAAAAGAGTGGCAATCATCGAAATATAATAAGTGGTGGGTTGAATCTTGTGGATTCTATGTCCTGTATATTATATGTTTGTATTGTCCTTTCCTCGGCCAGTGGGCCTGGTCCAAGGGGTGACCTGGAACTCTGGTTCTAGAATTCTAAAACAGCTGTTGGAACCAGACCTCCAGATCACCCCCTGGGGCTAGGTGGGCCATTTTGCTATTTTTTTAAATAAATAGATGCACTCATATTTATAAATATACCCTGCTAATCATAATCGAATAAGTTCTTTGAAATAACATATAAAACTCCTAATCCAATCTTCATTTTCTTCCTTTTCAATTAATACAGTCAACCTTTGAAAACTTTCTGATAATAGTTTTTTAGTATGATCATATTTATCATACAATTTTTTACAAAGATAAGCAAATAGTCTTACGAATTTGTAAAATTTAAAGCTCGAATATCACCTAAGCACTCATCCATTTATATAGAATTATTTTTAGAAACATGTCCTAAAGCTCTAGTGTTCATACCATCTTCTAATATAAATCTTTTATCATCTTTTGCTGATAAAGCTATCTTGTTCACTTGATATGAATACAATTCATGATTCTCACTTCTAATTAAATTCTGTGTTCTATATTGATCTTTTTTATTTAATAAACAGTCTTTATAATCTTCAAATGATATTCTGTTTTTAACGGTACTAGTCTTAGTTCCTTTAGACTTCTTAGTCTCAAATTTTTTATGGTTTTCTTTATCTTCTTCATTATTATTATATTCTTCAACACTCTGTTTTTCTAATCTTATTGAATATATTTTACTTTTTAAACCTACAAATTCTTCCATAATCACACCGCTATTTTCATCTTTCATTTTACCTAATACTTTTTTATTACATCTAGGTATATTATATGGATTATTTACTTGATAATCAAATGTATCGAAATAATCAATCATAGACTTCATATGTTCATAAAAGTCATCTGTTTTAATATCATATATAAAACTATCTGTATCCATATATAATAACTTAATATTATCCTTATATCTCGGTTTCATGACATTATAATGAAAATCATACATTAAATGTTTAGATAAATCTAATATACTCATTCCAACATAAATCGGTTTATTAAAATATAGTTTTGATTTTTTCATGTGAACAGCTCCCAAATTTTCATAAAAAATAGTTCTACATTTGAAATTAGGTTTAGCAATTAATTTTTTAACTTGATCATAATTACAACATAATCTTACATCGATTCGTTTTCTTATATTTTCCATAGTTTTCCCAAATACTGAATTATTCATCAATTTATAAAAATCTTTCTCAAAATCATTAGCAGCTTTCTTTCTCATTTCAGTGTTTAAATCTATATATATTTTTAACCAATTCGATTGTTTAAATTGTAATACTCTATGTATTCTTACAGCCTTTAAACCCATTTTCAAATATTGTTTTAAACTTCTATAATGAACTACATATTTCTCTTTATCGTATAAAGTTGTTAATAACTTACTTTGTTTCGAATTATCAGGAATTCTATTTTCAGGACATAATGGTAAATCTGAATGATAATCATGTAACTCTTTTGGATATCTTAAACTAATTTCAAATATATATCCATTCTCTGAATCATCTTTTATTTTATGGGTATATACTTCACGTTTAACATAATTTATTTCATCACGATTACACCATTTAAATTTTCCATATGGTAAATATTGACTCATAGCCCATCCATATAAATTATTAGCATCTAAATACATTAAATAATTGGATTCTTCACTATTATCATAATTTTTCATATATTTATTATTTGCTTTTCCATATCTATTACAACATTGTGAAACACCTCCTCTTAAACCCTTTTCTATCATGACAATCATATCATAATTATTTAATAAATCTAATTTAACATTTGTTATTTTTAACATTGCATCCCAAGATAAACCAGGAGCAGTAAAATACCAATCTGGATCTAATTTATAAGTTTGTAAACAAACATCTCTAAAATTTTCAAATACATCTGTTAAAATTAATACATCTGTTTTAACATATAAATCTCTATATTCACCTAAATTTTTTATATTAAATTTTTTCCAAACACGTTGAGTATGTTTATATTCTTCATCAGTTATATTACATTCATTCAATTTATTATAAAATTTATCTTTTGAAGGTAATTCTGTTTCTTTGTATTTATCTCTAGAATCCATATAATCATAGGGATATACACCTTTTCTTGTAATGAGATCTAATTTATCATCAGGAAAATGTAATGATGTCTCTCTAAATTTTGATTTTAAGTATTTAATATATTTCATTTTCCGTATTTTTGGAGGACATCTATTTATTTCATTCTCTAGTCTCAAGTTTTTTGATAAATTATCTAAACTGCAAGACATAAATTTAAATGAATCAATAAATCTCAATTTCATACCTCCTATTTTTTTGCTGAAAGATATATATTTTTCTTCAGTATTAGGTATAGCATCTATGTTTGATTTATCAAATCCAAGTTCTTTTATAAACAAATGAGAATCATAACCTGTTAAATTATGCATTTTTACTGGAATAAATTTTGGAATTTGATAATTTAAATTACAAATATTATGAGCAGGACCCCTATATTTTCCAGTTATATGACAATGATCAATTACTTTTTCATCCTTTAAAATTTGTTTTTCACATATATGACAAATATTAGTTCTTTTATAAGGATTTTCATCGAACTCTATCATTGATTTGATACTTTCATATTTTTTAGTTTTTTCTTTTATAAATTTTTCAATTTTAAGAGTATCCTCTTTTAACATAGATACAAACTTTTTGATTGTATCAGGTCCTCTATAAACAACAGGAGGTTTAAAGTATTCATTTTCATATTTGATATAATAACAAAATGCATCTGCTACATGTTTTTGATATTTCACAGTATATGATTTAGTTTGATCTTGCTCACATATATCAATTTTTGGTAAGAGAGATTCAAAATCAGCATATATAGTATATGGTACTCTCATTTTTCTTTCATGAATTTTAAATTGAATAACTTCATCTTTTTTAGGCATATTAATTGTGACAGCTTCTTCTCTTTACAGTATTCCTCATGTATCATTAATCTTTCCTCAGAATAAAAATGATTTAGACATCTATCACATCAAAATATACGATGATTAGTAATTTGTGATCTGATCAAACTATTCATATTTTTAATCCAACAATAATGATCATTTTTTTCATCTTTCATATAAAACAAGTTTACATGTCTTTCTAATTTATTGTTAGTTACTCTAAGTGAATAAATTGAACCATCATAACTATAAACATTTACAGATATATTATTTAGTTTTTCAAATTTCTTAATATTGTCTAATGAAGCAGGAAAATCAATTCCTTTAAAATTTTATTCATCTTTATATTGTTCATATTTTGACACTCTTTGAGGATCTTTTTTTACAGGATGAATTGCTGATTATATAGACCACATAAAACATTTATTATCTTTATTTTTTACATTTATTATAGCTTGTTTAGATTTAATGTTTTCAGGTAAATCAATATAACTTGATCCTCTCAAGGGTTGATACTTATTTATTCTCAATTCCAAAAATTTAATTTCTTCAAGACTCCAACCAGATCCTTTTGATATAAAATCATCAGATTCATTTATTAAGTTGTCAATAACATAATCATAAAAAGTACGTAAATCATTAGATTTTAATGTAATTTGATTCTCAGTTTTGAATGTAAATTCTTGAATTTCTTCATTCAATTTATACAAACAAAACAATTTAAAATTTACCTTTATACCATTAAATTCTTCCAAAATTTGCTTTATTTTTTTATTACAACCTTTCTTTTCTCTTCTAAAAATTCTAGAGGGATTTTAATATTATTACTATTATTAATTCTATATGATCTTAATCTAGATATATAAGCAGTTTCATATTCCTTAATTTCTACATTACCTTCATCATTTAATAATGCTTTTTTATGTTTTCGACTGGATATGTGATTTTCTAAATGTTTATAATATATACCGCAAATAATACATTTTCTCTTTTGTTTTGATCTTTTAATCATTAAGTCTTTATATGTTTTTCTTTATCTTCAGTTTCGTAATATTTACCACATATTCTATCTTCAGTAAATAACTTTTCAAGATTTTCTTCTAGTAACTTTTCTTCAGGAAAGAAAATTACAGATTTAAAATCATTACTATTTTTATCAAATCTTAAATTAAAAGAATCAAAAATTTTCTTCATTTTATTACGTTTTTGAGGTTTTTCAATAAATATTTTTTTCTTTTTATCTAAGTATGCTGACAAATCTAGATTTTATAAATCTATTAAAACAGGTTCATATTCACCTGTTTTTCTGATATATTTAATTAATAATCTAATTAAATCATCCTTCTTACAGCCTTTAGGTTGTTTAATATTCAATAGTTTTACTCCTTTTCTAAGTTCATTAATAGTCTTTGACTTTAAGGTGAGCTCCATTTATTAGGAAACATTTTTTGAAATAATTTTTCCTGGAAGATGTTTACTCTGATAAATACTTTTTAAATGTCTCTTTTTGTGTGTATAGGTATATTGCATACCACATTCACATTTAAATTTTTTAAATTTGATTATGGAATCACACCATTTACAATGACATTGGAAATCAATTTTTCCATTTCTATGATATATATAAAACTTATTTACTGATTTCATAGCCAAACAGTGTATACACTTTTTTGTTAGCTCCATTTATTAGGAAACAGTTTTTGAAATTCATTCCAGATTTTTTCATATTTCTTTTTGGCTTTAGAACAAAGTCCTTGGAACTTTATTTTATTTTCAATTTTAAAAATATCACAAGTCTTTTTCATAAAATAATAATAGTTAACTGATTTCTCATAATACATAACATCTAAAAATTTTAAAAACATTTCCTCAACTTCTTGAGTAATATTATACCTTCTTTTTATTCGATTAAAATAACTAATTCTACTTTTATATCTTTGTTTTAAACTCCCATAGTCTATAACATAAAAATATTCTTCTTCTGAAGAAGAATCATAGATGAATTTCATCTTTAAATTATGCGCTACTTTATTATCTGAAACTTCATTATCTTAAATATCAATCGATTCAACCATTTCAACACCGTCAAAAAAGTTAACATTCATTTATTTACTACGTATTAATAACAGCTTTTTATCATATTTATCGGGGGGTGATAGATCCCACCCCGTTAAATCATCATATTAATGATTCCTAAGAATCACCTTTATTATACCATCTATCTTTAAACATTGTATGAATCAGATGTCCAACTATTAAATTCATCTGGATATCCTAACCATTTTACAAAATATTTATTTCCTTTTTTTTTATGATTTTTTAAATTTTATATACATCAACTTTTTTATTATATTTTACCATTTCATTTTCATAAAAAGTTCCTTCAATTTCTTTACTGTTTAAATCTTTTAATCGATACGTAATAGGATCTGTTTTTAATACTTCAGATACTATAAAAATCTCTTCAGTAAATGTAGAATCATCTACTTTCCTGAATGTTTTTTTAATTGTTGATATTCTAACACTATCCCCTATCTTACATTTAGTTTTTTTCATGATCTTTTTAGTATATAAATTTTTATAAACTAGAGATTCATTTTCGTCTCGACTAGCTTCAACGGATGTCATTTTTATTGATCTATGATATGAATTGTTATAATTTTTAAGTAATTTAGGTAATACATCAATATATCTTTTAGTATTGTTAGCGCACATATATTTTATAATTTTTTCTCTTATACTTCTATTAAATCTTTCAGCTATTGCAGATTTTATTTCTTTACTAGCAGCATACCCGTTCTTCGTACGGAGTATATAATATAAAGAAACTTGAAATTCTTAATCATGCGCAAATTCTTATAGTACACTAAATGACGTGTTTAATCAAAATATTCTGTTAAAATATTTAATATAATGCTCCTAAAAAGAAGTTTAAGAATCTCTGTTCTCGCTATATAAAATTATCTTCATGGACATATCTGAAGAATAAAACATCTTGGACCCCTTATGTAAGCAAATATAAAAAAAAAATATATGGAATTGAATCAATATATGCAAAATAAAAGCTTTAAAATTGTATGGGACCCGTACTAATTATATACGCGAATATTCGAAAATATAACCTGTATTAGTAGATTACATGTATAAATTGAAAATACCAATAAACCCGTAATCTTTAAATCTGAAGACAGTCATTTATTCCAATATATGTCAAAATTAAAGTGCTAAAATTATATGGGAAGATATACACGTACTACTTATAATGTCCGATTATTAGTAGAAGATTACCCGTTTTGCAATATGAGTCTCAAATGTTTTTTGGTAAAATACAACAGACGACGTAATAAATTGAATATATAATTAATCCCCTTAATCTTCATACCAGAAGACTGTACTTGATTCCAATATATATGCCAATATATGTCAAAATATATGCCAATATACCTGTACTACTTATATTCTCGTAGGTTAGAAGATATACCCGTGCATTCCTAGAAGATTACTCGTACAACGTACAATATGCGTGTGTCAGCAATTCTTGCCGCAATAAAACAATGGCGTAATAACTTAAAAATATCAATAATCACTGAATCAATAATTCCGGAAAATATCAATAATAATAATGTTTAAACCTGAAGAGTATAATTGATATTATCCAGTCCAAAATGAAATGGCAATGAAATTTATTTTATATACATATCTTCATTATTCAAATCGGAAAGGATTCAATAAAAATCGTCTGCCGCATAAACACATTGGATTTAAATCCGTTGCTAAGCGACATGATATCATTTGCTTCAAATAAATTGGTAGAAAAAATATCGTCTAAATAGTTATATTTCTATGGAACATTTGGCGACAGTTTCGTCAAATTAGCGACATTTTAAAAAATCGCCAAATTTATCGCCAAGTGGAACTGTAGAATTGACAGTTCCACTTTGCGACAAATTGACGAAATATCATCACAATACTATCCCCTAACAAAAACAATTAATATCATTTATGTAGCGCCATTTTATCAATTTCAAGATATTTTTATAGATTTGAAAACATTTTTATCAATGTGGTGACAATTTAAAAATTCGCTAAATGTATTACTAAGTAGGATGGTTGGTCTGACAGATAAATGCTAACCAAACATCCTTTCAGTGCTCTCTTCTAACAAAAAAAAAAAAAAATTTCATTGAAATGTAGAAGACCCAAGCCACACGACCAACCCGAATGTTTATGGTAGCTGTTTGTGTGTCGTTTATATCAATTTGGCGACATTTCCGTCAATTTGGCAAAGTTTAAGAAAAGTTGTCAAATTAGCGATATCCCTCCAAATTCGTAGCTTTGAATTTGCAGATCTGAATGAAACATTCTTATCCCGTTTCAATATACTAAATGAAAACACTACAATTGTATTAGAAGATATACCCGCTCTACTCTTTTTCTGTTTCAACAATCGGCTATATGAATTTATTGGCTAAACACAATATATGAGTTTAGTAGCTAAATACGATATAAGCTTGAAAACTCTTTGCCAAAATAAATGAAATTGATGTACGCAGTCAGCAATTAATATAATTAAAAGAAAAATCAAACCGTCCATTCATAAGATATACTTTTATATCCATTTATCCATTTATTTATTATTTAAATCGAAAAAAAATAATAAAAACATTAACAAACACATTTAATTTAATCCGTTATTCGTACGGAGTGTATAATTTAAAGAAACTTATAGTTCGCAATCATGTGCAAATTCTGTTAAAATATTAAATGTATTGCTCCTAAAGAGAAGTTTAAGAATATATGTTCTCACTATGCAAAATTATCTTCACGATCAGATCTGAAGAATAAAACATCCTGCCCCCTTTTGTAAGCAAATTTACAGAAGAAAAAATAGGAATTGAATGAATATATGCAACCCCGTACTAATTATATTGTCGCAGATCAGAAAATATGCCAATGAGTTAGTAGAAGATTACCCGTATTACAATATGCGTCTCAAAAATATTTGCCAAAATAAAAGAGATGACGTAATAAATTGAAAACATCAATAATATCCGTACTCTTTATACCAGAAGGTCGTAATTGATTCCAATATATGCCAATATATATCAAAACATATGTCAATATACCTGTACTACTTATATTCTCGTAGATTAAAAGATATACACGTGTATTTGTAGAAGATTCGTACAACATACAATATATGAGTTTAAACAATTTTTGTCATAATAAAATAATTGCATAATAACTTGAAAATATCAGTAATCCTTGAATCAATAATCCCCGAAAATATAAATATTAATAATTTTTAAACCTGAAGACCGTAATTGATATTATCCAGTCAAAAATGCTATAAGAAAAATCAAATCGTTCTTTTCTAAAATATATTTTTATATCCATTTATTTATTATTCAAATCGAAAAAATAATAATTAAAATTAACAGACAGATTTAATTTAATTGCGTTTCTGAGTAACATGATATAAGATAGAATCTTATAACATGTTAAATATGTCATGTCTTATAACATAAACTGCGAAATTAAATAACGATTTTGATTTCTCTATACTTCTCATTGTTCCGTAAAAGCTTGTTTTAAATAAACCATGAACCATGGAGATAGATTTCCCCTTTAAATCATGTTTCAAACAATACATGTTTTCAGAAAGTGACTAATTAACGCAAACAATCTCCCATCAAACTCAGAGATTAAATTTTAATTCACTTTCAAACGATTTTCAAGCTTTTCGTTTGGATAAACCACGGAGTTAGGGAGTAGAACTCCTAGGAAAAAGTTCCGTTTTTCATTAATATCTCGACAACCCCAGGTCTTAGAAACTCGAAACTTGGGCAAAATTTATGGGGGGATATTTCAAGGCTATCCACAAAATTTCATTAAATTCGGTTCAGCCTTTTTTCCGTGATGATGAGACAAACGAAAATTTCGTTTTTTACTAATATCTCGAGAACCACTGGTCGTAAAAACTCAAAACACGGATATAATTTTAAGTGGGGCTATTTCTGGGCTACCCACAAAATTTCATCAAATTCGGTTCAGCCGTTCTCCCGTGATGATGGGACAAACAGACAGACAGACAGACAGACAGACAGACAGACAGATTTTCATTTTTATTTATATAGATTATAAGTCGTAAACCAATGTATAATATTATCTTTGAATAATTTTTGTGTAACTTTTCCTGTAAATTCAGTACCTTCATCTGTCAAAATGAATTTTGGCGTTCTTTCTTTAAAAACTTGTTTGGAACCTTGTACTACTTCTTCAGATGTTTTTCTTTTAATAGGGAAAGCCCAAGCATATTTATTAAAAGCATCTATAACTGTTAACAAATAATTAGTTCCTTCGTTATATTTGCTATAATTTTTTGTAAATAACAAATCAGCGTCAAATTGATTATTACTGTTTGGAACATAAACTCTCCTTCTTTTAAATTTACGAATGACAGGTTTATATCTAATATATTCATCTTGTTCATGTAAAAATTCTTCAACATTAGGTAATCCTGTTTTTCTTTTCAATTCTTCAATACCACAATAACCTGTTTCTGGATTATAATATGTCTTTTTTAAATTCCTAAAAAAGTATTCTTTTTACTTCCACAAATTGTTCAAATACCTTTACCAACTGGTTTATTATTTTTAAAAGTAGTTTCATAATAATTTTTAGTTTCGGTTTTCTTTTTACACTTGACACAATACATATTAGGAGATATTCCTAACCCAAAAGTTTTTTTAGCTTTATAATAGGTTTAATAATTCCTCTGTCTAATCTTTCTCGAAATGTTGGATCTTGTATTTCATTTAAATCATATATTAATTCTTGATCAGCAACATGTCTCTGTTTTGTATCTTTTGTTTTACTATAAGAAATATCATGTTTTTTACATGCTTTATCAACTTTATTTATTCCAGGATCACCTCTTTTTAATCTTTTTTCTAATTTTGTAAATGGACCACAATATTGATATCCTGGTAAATGCATTTCTGGAGGATTTATTTTATCTTGTAACCATCCAACAATATCACCACCTTTCACTTATTTAGGATGAATAAATTTATATCGATTCAATTGCATTTGTTTTACGTATTTTTCAACTGGATTAAATTTTAAACTTTTTATGAAATCCTTTTCACGCATATAAATTTCTTCTTCTGTCATATCCTTAGCTTTAAATGAATTAATGAAAGTTCTTTATAAAAATTATAACATTGTCTATATTCTTCCTTTCTTTCTGCTATTTTTGATGCTAGAACAATAGCTTCTACTATTCCAACCGATAAACTTAAAAAAGCAAGCGGTAGAAAGGCTATTGCTGATAAACTCGTTCCATTTAGAATAACCTTACTTACTGATAATGAAATACTTATCTTTTGATATAAATTTCTACTCTTTCTGTAAGCATACAATCCTTTTTCTAAATATTCTTCCATTTCATTTATATAGGATCAAATTTTTTTCTATATCTCATATTTGGATTCACTAAATCTAACATTAAAAATTCGTATTGTTTTTGAACACTTATATTATATATTTGTTTGAATTCTTCGGTACTTAATTTACCATCTATCTCTCTTATAATCTGTTGAATTTCTTTTGGTTGTAGATTAAAAAATATAAAGTAATTACAGTTCTTTCTTATATTGATAGGAGTTGAATAATGAGACTGTGATAAATAAATAATGGATGCGTTTTTCTTTTTACCTCTGATAAATAATTCCTGAATGGTTTTTTGATCTTTCTCAGTCACGCAATCATCGAAAATAACTAAATTCTTTAATGAAGGATTTAAATCATCTACTGTAATAAAATCATCTGAAGAAAAGAATACTCCTTTTTTGTATTTATCATATAATTCTAATAATGTTTTTTCTTATTCTTCTTACATTTCAAAATATCTTCTCTTTCTATATCTTCAAACAATGTATATATTTCTTGTAATTTAGAATATTTAGGTTCGTATAAATCTTTTGCACATATATATAATGCATCAAAATTAAAAAAATTATAAATCGTATTTAACAGTAAATTTGTTTTACCTGAACCTGAAGGCCCTGTTATAAGCAATCTAAATGGATGTTTAGGTAACAAAGGATGTTGATTAGGATCAGGTAGCTCATCTGGTTCCGTGTAATCTTTAATTTTTATCATTTATATAACAGTAAAATTTGCTGTAGTAAAAAATAAAATTAGCTGCAGTAAAAAATTAATATTATATAAATGAACAAATTGGAAAAAGAACGAAAACAAAAGTTTATAAACCAAATAAAAGATTCAATTAAATTAGTAAAATTAGAAAAATAAATAAGAAAGAATTGTGAAGATCAACTAAAAGAAAAATTAGGTATTCAAAAAACCTTAGAGGAATTTCATAAACCAATCACTCAAGAAATTGAAAAATATGAAAAATCAAATAAAGAGGTTGTAAAAAGTATTCAAAATGTTGTAGAAAATATTTCATTTCCATCTATAGAAGAGCCTATTGAACCTGTGAAAGAATTAGTATCTATTACTTATGATATCGATCAAAATTTAAATTTAAAATATTTAAAAGAGGAAAAATTATACAGACTTTCAGTATTTTTAAACGATAAAAAAAAAATTGGAGGAGATGTATGCAAAAGCTAAACATCTAAAAGAAGGATTATCAAAGAAAAGAGGCAACTTAAAAAGTACAATTTCTAGGGCTAAAAATTTTTCAGAGGAGGAATTAAATCAGAAAAAGAACGAAATAGAAGAAATTAAAAATAAAGAAAATATGTTGCAAAATTATATGAATAGATTAAATCTGATTCGAAGTAGTAAAGATATAAAAGTTGGTAAAGGATTGGATGTATTATCAAATTTAACAGAAAAAATATGTAATGGAAGTAAATCAAAGAAATTGTTAATCAAGTAGTTTTATTGTTAGATATGTTATTAAAAAATGGAGAAATGACTTATAATGATGTACAACGATATCATAAACATTTTCTCTGTTAATAAATGATAAAAAATAAAGTTTATTTGAGTGAAGGTCAGAAAAATGAACTTAAATCAGCTTTTAGAAATAAAGAAGAACTAACATTACAAATAGATAAATCTAAAACTCCTAATCATGAGATGTATTTAACTAAAACTCAAATTAATCATATTAATGATGGAAAAAGAATTACTATCAGTAAAACGCAATTAGATAAAAATGGAGGATTTTTACCATTTCTAGCAGCACTTATACCCTCTTTAATAACCGCTGCTAAATTTGCAGTTCCAGTATTAGCAACAGGTGCATTATCTGAATTAGCTAGTTCAGCTGTACAAAAAAGGGATCTGGGAAAAAAAAACGTGGAAAGGGGATATATCAACCATGGGAATTAATAACAAAATGATTGAAGAAAATATGAAAAATGAAAAAGGATTTAGAGGTGTATTTACCTCTGATTTATTACCTAAAACAATACTAAAATTTGAAAATGGAATCATTAATTTAGATGTATCAATAGGTCCTGGAACTCATTGGGTTTGTTATTATAATGATCCTAAATATAAATATGTGGAATATTTTGATCCGTTTGGTGAATATAACGATACACCTAAAAATATTAAATCATTTCTTGTTACATCTAATAAAAAACCAAAAATAGGTCATAATGATAGTTTTTTACAGAAACCTACATCTGTGAAATGTGGTTTATTTTGTATGAAATATATAAGAGAAAGGAATTAAGGTATATCACCTAAAAATGTTCTCAAATCATTTCCTACACAAAAACCCACTGATTGTAATGAAAATTTTGTTCTGTATAAATGATAATATTAAAATCTGAAGGTCATGAGAAACCAGAGGAATTTACTGTAAATTTTATTACACTTCTAAAGTTAAAAAAATTAGCTTTACAGTCATTTTCTATGGAAGTTTCATGGTTTAATATAAGTGAGAATTATGGAAATAACATATTTAGAATGTATACATTAGACACAGATATAACAATTGTTATCTCAAATGGTAATTATACTATAAGAGGTTTAAATGAGTATATGATAAAAATATTTGGTGAGGATCCACCTGTGAAATATGGTATTATTGAAGCAAGACAAAGAATAGCTATTAAACTGAAAAAATGTTGGGTAATTGATTTTACAAAAAGTAACTTTCATAAAATTATTGGCTTTTTAAAACCGACATATGGAAGTTATGATGAAGAAACAGAGGATGAAGGTGAACATATAGCTCATATATCCAATGGAACTGATAATATTTATATTCACTGTGATGTTGTAAAAGGATCTTTAATAAATCAATCTAATTCAGAAGTCATTTATTCTTTCGTTAATAAAAATCCTCCTGGTAGTATAATTTCAAAGGAATTTAATAATTGGATATATTTTCCTGTTAAAACGGATCCTGTTGAAAGAATAAAAATGAGGATTACTAATCAAAAAGGTGAATTAATTGATTTAAATAAAGGAGCTGCAGAATTTACTTTTATACCTATTTTTGAGGATAACTACGTTAAAAAATATATCAATTGTTAGGTCAGGTTTTTCTTCATTAATAACTGAATAAACATAGATTATATAGAAAAAGTAAAAAAATGCAAATATTTTTAAAGGTGAAAACTGAACCTATTATTAAAGCACAGGATAAATTAAATGAAATATTTTCAATGAAAAAGAAAGGAGGCGGTTTAAAAATTCTTCCTAAATAAATGTAAAAGATTTATGATTTGAGTGATACTCATTATTATTATAATGATCAAATTAAAAGTTATGAATTAAGAGAAATTCACCCAAAAGAACATAGTTCAGATGAGAATGTCACCTATGTTTTTCATATTAATGATACTAAAGCAAAAATTTTATATTCTAGAGGATATCTTGAACAAAATTTAAAAATTACAAAAAATGATATATCATCCATTGGAAACGAAAATGTGAGCCTGGTAAATGGTGGAGGTTTTATCAAAACTTTAAAAGTACATATAGGAGATACCGAAATTGAATTAAATACACAGTCAAATTTTTCAATCATGAATCATGCTTTAAGATTAACTCATTATACTCCTGATTATACAACATCACAAGCTCAAGATGAATTTTTTTATCTAGATACATCTGATTCCACTGACCGAAAAGAGTTAAAATATGATGGTACTTTAGAAGATACTACTAAAATAACTGAATTTTTTAATAATTTGAAAATGAATAAAGATTATAACGAAGGATTCACAAAGAGATGGGAACTAACGAAGGATAGCAATGTCATTAAAATATGGACACCTTTAAAAGATATAATCGATTTCTTTGGAGAATATGAAAAGGTAATTTCTGGTTTTGAAGTGAAAATAGAAATTCAAAGAAATGAAAATAAGAATATGATATATACTGATGTCGAAAATGTTAATTTTAATGTAGTAGTTGAAGGTTTAACCTTGCATTTACCTTATATAGAATTTAAAAATTCTGCAGAAAGCGTGTTTATGGAATCATTTCTATCTGATAAAGATATAGAGGTAAATTGGGATCGATATAGATTTAAGATGGTAGGCCCCTAAAAAAACGATAGTGGATCTGTCACAGCAACTACAGCCTCAGATGAAGTTTTAGGTGTCTATGTTATTCCTCAGTACGTTGAAAGGGATGGTAATTATGAAAAAAATAATATGATATTTGATAATATAGATATGACTGAATGCTGGTTGATGATTAATAATAAACAAATTCCTCTTATGCGTTACAAAACGAATTTTACCAATAAAGATTATAATAGAGTGTATGAAGCTCTTTTACATGCAGGATTAAATGATATTAATACAGAAACAGGATGTTTGATAAATAAGAAGAATTTTGGAGATATGAATACTATTTTTTATTTTGACTTATCAAATCATGAAAACTGTACCGATTTAAATAATTTAGATATAGAATTTAATTGGGAGAGATTAATGAATACTCAAAAGGAATATAAGTTTTATTTTATTTTTAAAGAAAGAAAGAGGTGTTTTATAAATTTGAAAAATAAAACTATAACTATGGTTAAGAGTTTAAAAGCATAAAATTAATGCTATAATAAATGAGTGCTTATTATCCACCTTATGATGATCAAATGAAAGAAGGGCCTATTGGACCTCCTGGTATGGGTTTTAAATTAATAGATGATGGATATTATGATATGGAAAATAGAATTTTAAAAAATTGTGAAAATCCTATAGATGATTTAGATTTAACTACTAAAAGTTTCGTTTTGAATAAAATAGAGAATAATCATTTTGAATTGAGAGATCTTATAGAAACTAAATATGATAAGAATTTTTTATCCTTTACTGAAGAAACAGGTAAGGAATAAAAGAATTAGATGAACCAACTTTGCATTCTTCAGAAGGAAAACCTTACGATGCAAAAGGAAAAAGAATGGGAAATATAGCAGATCCTAAAGATGAAAAAAATGTTGTGAATAAAAGATATTTTGAAAAAAATACATTAATATTACAGAATGATAAATTTGATGCAAAAAATGAAATAATTACGAATGTTTCAGAACCTGAAAATGATAATGATGCTGTCAATATAATATGTTTAGACAATTGAGATATCTGGATTACCATAGAAGATGATTTTCAAACTGTTAACCATTTTGGATTTCAAAAAGCAGATTTCAACATGATGAGTTCTAAATTACTGGATCAAGAGATGCGATTAACTACAGATATGTATATGAAAATTTCCATATATTTAGTTATATATGTAGAAAGTAAATATATATATGATAAAAGTCAAGATCTACATATATCACTAGAAATCAATGGTAAGGAAATTTTAGAAGTTCATACAGATACAGTAACCTGTTTTGCTTATGGAAAACGTGATGATATCATCACATTATGGATAAAAACCCATGGTAAATCAAGCACTTTAAAACCTTATATGCATATTGAAAAAATCCCTTTCTAAAATACGTTCACCATTAAATGAATATCGATTGGAATGCATTTTCCAGAAATAATTTATCTGGAGATGTAATTAGAAATCTTAAAGATCATGTAAATTGGGATTTAATTTTTCAACATTCATCACTGTCTGATTCTTTTATTGAAGAATTTGCTCAACCTGATGATTGGCCTAAAATTTCTAGATATCAAAAAATATCAGAAGATTTTATAGAAAAATGTAAAGATAAAGTAGATTGGGAAAACATTTCTCATTATCAAACTTTAAGTAACGAATTTATCATAAAAATTTCTGATCATTTAGATTCATATAAAGTATCAAAGTTTCAAAATTTTTCAGAAGATACCATGAGAGTATTAAAAGATGATATAAATTGGTTGTATATAACTAGATATCAAACATATAGTGAAAATTTTATAGAAGAATTTATGCATAAATTAGATTTTTGTTATTTGATTAAATACAAATTTGATCTATTACCTGATCACTTTTATAATGTTTATTGGAAAAAAATACAAGCTATACAGATGAGTGAATTAAATAAAAAGTTTGGTCATCATGAAATAGAACCTTACAGAGAAAAAATTATTGAAGAGATTTGTGAAGTTAAAAAAGTCTTGAGAGAATGTGTTTATTTTTTGAGACAATTAACTAACAAAGATGAAAAATAAATATTTAATAATAATGTTTCTAAATAAATGAATGTTATATATAATAATGGTATAACAAAACATTTATATCTTTCTTAAATATAGAGAATCCTACTGAAGTGATATCTGTTTTTTTATTTAATTATCTTGATGGTATAGAATATTTAATGTCGCTTGAAGGTATTGAGAATTTAACTAATTTAAAAGAATTATATTGTGAGGGAAATAAATTAACGTCATTTGAAGGAATAGAAAATTTAATAAATTTAGAAATATTATCTTGTGGAGAAAATAAATTAACGTCACCTGAAGGAATAAAAAATTTAACGAATTTAAAAGTATTATTTTGTGGAGGAAATAAATTAACTTCACTTGAAGGAAAAGAAAATTTAACGAATTTAAAAGTATTATTTTGTGGAGGAAATAAATTAATTTCACTTGAAGTAATAGAAAATTTAATAAATTTAGAAGAATTATATTGTGAAGGAAATAAAACATCTTCACTTGAAAGAATAAAAAATTTAATAAATTTAAAAAAACTATATTGTGGAGACAATAAATTAACTTCACTTGAAGGAATAGAAAATTTAACAAATTTTGGAGAATTATATTGTATGACGTGTAAATTAACTTCACTTGAAGGAATAGAAAATTTAACAAATTTAGGATAATTATATTGAGGAGAAAATAAATTAACTTCACTTGAAGGAATAGAAAATTCAATAAATTTAAAAGAATTAGATTGTAGAAAAAATAAATTAACTTCACTTGAAGGAATAGAAAATTTAATAAATATAGTATTATTAGATTGGAGAGAAAATTATATTACATCTCTAAATGAATTAATATTTTTGCCTAGAATAGATGAAGTAAGGTATGATGAAAATAAAATAAATTTACCGCCGATTTTAAGAAGACAATTATTTCATAATAATGTATATAGTGACTCTCAAAATGTGCATAATACATATATACAAAAATCTTTGAGAGACACAATCAAAAAATTATTAAATACAGAAATTACGTATGATTTAGATGAATGCATTAAAGAATTAGGTATAAAAATTAAAAGACACTTACTGGAGGTAGAATTCCATAATATTAAATTTAGAGAGATATTAGTTGTTGTGTTTAATAGAATTTTAAAAAATGAGAATAAAAATGAAATAATAAAAATGTTAAAAGATGAACTAAAAGAGGGTGATGATAAATGTTTTGTAGGGAAAGTAACTAGAATAATTAATGTACTAAATGGATTTGATCTTGATGTTTCTATTACAATTTCTGATAATGAACAAAAAATATTATAGCTGAAAAAATATTTAGAGAGTCAAAGTCTGATGAAGAATACAGAGAAAAACTTATAAAAGAGATGGAAGTAAGAGGTTTTACAGTCTATGAAGAATGAGTGAATTTATATTTATAAAAATGTTTACTAATAAATGGAAGAGTTCAATAGACTGAGAGGTTATCCTAAAACGTTTAAATTAAACGATTTAAATCCTGGGGAATATGATCTGATATCATTGAGAAAAATTAATACTAAATATAGAGATTCAGTAATCGTAAAGTTAGATGTGGAAGCTGAAGAAAAAGTGTATTTCCTTGCGAATAAACATGGAAAACTTTCTGATGAATCAATATATAATATCAATAAAGGAAGATATATATTTAAGTATTCAGGTATGATTGATGATAAATGCGTATATGAATTAGAGAAAGCTTAATCATTTTTCAGTGGGGGTGTGTCACCCCCCACTATAAAATTATCATATCTTTTTTATTAAACATATGTTTTGTAATTCATAATGATTTCATTCATATTTTTATAATGCTTTTTAATTTTATAAAAAATGTTTAGATTTAGTTAAATATTTTGAGTTTTTCTATTAAATATATGGAGGGGTCTCAACCCCACCCTTTAAAAACAGGGGCTTCCATTCAGGTCCTCTTTTTTCACGCATTTATTTTAAATAATTCACTGCATACTTTTAATATGTCTAGCTTTTTAACTAAAAAAGTTCAGTAATTCACTGTTTAAAGGTATATATACACATTTTTAATATATTAGAGGACTTCCATTCATTTGGAGGTCTTCTTTTTTCATGCATTTATTTTATATGTCTACCTTTTTAACTAAAAAAGTTCAGTAATTCACTGTTAAAATTTGGTCTTAATGTAAAAAAGGTATATATACACCTTTTTTAGCTATAAAATCATGTTTTTAATATTAAAATGGATCGAGACCTTTTTTTTCATAAAAAAAATAAAATAAACTATTAAATCATGTTTTTTAGTGTAAAAATTGTCTGTGTGCTCATACAAGCGTATGGATACTACTTATGACAAATCATATCCTCTATTTTACGAATCTAATGCCAGAGTCTAATGAAAATCCATTAGTATTTGTGGCATCTATCGTGTATGCAAGAAATCATCCTCATACAGACGACAGACAGAGTGACAGACAGGTGGATATCACTCCAAAAATAGTCGAAACGTGTTCAGGAGTTCCTCAAATATAAATTGACATCAAAATATAGTAACTGAAAATTTTCATGAAAGCAATACTTTCTCAATACTAAGTATGAGAAAGTAAAAATGAGTTTATTGGAAAATTCGTTAAATACATTTGACAGTATAATTAGACTGTTATAAAACATGTACTGTGCACTTATTTTAACTAAATAAATAAGTAAATAAAACATCTTAAGGGGTGGGGGGATATAACCGTTACCAACTTGAAATTGTTTTTTGTAGTTTGCAGTATAATATTTAAAATTTTATTGACCTGTCAAATGATACAAAAATGATTCAAATGATTAAAAAAATGTTGTTTTACTCTTTATTTATTAATACAAAAACACATAAAAGTTTGGTATAACATTTGATTTTTATGATAGATCAATGCAGCGTGTTTCAAAGTGTGTTCAGCGGAACACCAAGGGTTCCGGGGTTGTATTCCAGGGGGTTCCACAATTTTAAAGTTTCATGTAAATTTTCTTAAAAATTAACTTTTTGCTTACGTAAATTAACCTTCTGCTTACGTTTGCAGCATCAATCCCATACGAAGAATGTCTCGAAAAGACAGGTATTTGACATACCCTATCCCAAACAGTTGGGTCCCCCTTTGCAGGCATTGGCGTCCATTGACGCTGTTCCACCCGTAAGCAAAAGGTTAAGAAACACATAAAATTTGAATGCATAATTTGGGCAGCAATGAATTTTTTTTTCATTTTGGGGTTTCCTACTTGGGGTTTCAAAAGGGTTCCGCGGCAAAAAAAAAAGTTTAGAAAACACTGGATTAATGGAATTTTTTGAAAGTGTGTCTTGCGATACTAGTGTGTTGTTGTTGAGACCCAGACCGTCCGACCTACCAGAAAGGTGTAAGGTAGCCGTTTGAACGGCCGGGAAGTGCCACCCAATTTAGACCGGAACCCAGTGGGGGAGCCATCCACAGGGACCGTACCCCCCTTCCCCTACCACCAACCTCTCTGAAGGACTTACGGACCCACATGTTTAACGTGATCGTACTCTGCATGAACACGGCGGCAGTTCTGGCAGCGTGCAAATCCAGCGCGCAAACCACCGGGCTACCGCTACCGAAAAGTGCCAACAGCACGCGGTGTTCCCAGGTGGTCACCCACCCAAGTACTAACCGCGCTCGATGCTGCTTGACTTCGGTGATCTAACGAGAACCGGTGTTTTCAGCACTGTAGGGCCGTTGGCTGCAATACTAGTGTGTGCACCTTTTGTGATTAAATCCTTAAGTGCTAAAGCAGCAGTGCAAAAGCTTTACAATTTATTCTCCCTTTTCTTAAAGAAAAGAAACGTAGCGGGATGTTTTCGGGGCGGTATTACGAACATACTGCAAAACGTGCAGATTTGAAATTTTACAAACTCCAATATAGACCGGGAAATGTGCAATCTATGTTTATAATTTTGATTCAGGCTTTATAGTTAATTAAATATTAATAATAAAGTTTCGGTAAAGAACTAACGCGTTCACTTTATTTTTAACTTTTTACTTTCCCTGCAATACATGGTAATGTATAGGGAAAGTATTGGAATCATGTCGAAAATCGCAACTCGAGTTTTCGACGGATCGACACGTTTCAGGACTACTATAATGCGAAAAAAATATTTTTAGCGTGACGTCTGTGTGTGTGTCTGTCTGTGCAATGTATGCATCCACTCTAACTCAAAAACTAATGTATCGAATTTTATAAAATCTGGTAGGTAAGTCACATCCTGGTGCTCATTAGATTTTGGCAGGATTCGGGAAAAAATAACCCGACTTTTTTGCGAAATAGCCCGCAAAAATCTCATGTATCCACTCTAGCGGAAATACTAATTGACCAAATTTCACAAAATTTGGTAAATAAGTCACTTGTGAGATACTCTGGCTCCGATTAGATTTTGGTACGATTTGGAGAAAAGAACCTGCCTTTTTTTGCAAAATGGACCTTAAAAACCATTTAATTTAAAATAAAAGACTACGTATATTTAAATATATATATTAAAGCATATTTTATATACGAAAGTGACTATTTAGCGCAAAATCTGTCACCAAACTCAGAGATAAAATTTTAATTCACTTTCACGTTTCAAACAAACGATTTCCAACCTTTTCGTTTGGAGGAACCAGGGAGTTAGAGAGTAGAACTCCTGGGGAAAAGTTTCGTTTTTCACTAATATCTCGACAACCCCTGATCTTAGAAACTCGAAAATTGGACTAAATTTAGTGGGGGGTGGGGGGTGGGGGCTATTTTAAGGCTATACATACAATTTAATTAAATTCGATTCAGCCGTTATTCTGTGCTGATGATACAAGTGGAAGTTTCGTTTTTTACTAATATATCGAGAACCACTGGTCGTAGAGACGGGAAACATAGACTAAATTTTAAGTGGAGCTATTTCAAGGCTACCCACAAAATGTTATCAAATTCGGTTCGGCCGTTCTCTCGTGATGATGGGACAAGCAAACAGACAGACAGACTGAGAGACAGACATATTTTCAATTTTATTTATATAGATTTTCTATCAAAGACTACAAGTATTTGTAAGCTTTCTTGTTTTTTAAACACCATCTTAATATACAGGAAATTTATTTTTTCAAAGTGCCTAGAGTTTTAGACATCATGTCCATCATCAGTGGCAATATAATATTTGATGAGCGTCAAGAACATTTCGTCCCATAATCATATTTTAGTATTTAGTCTCCTAAACAATGCAATATTAACTTAAAATTATCACGCACTTTCTTCAATCATCATTATAGTTTGCAAAGCATCACTAAAAATCAAATTATATTAAATATTTTCTATCAAAGACTACAAGTAAACTGTATTTCAACCGTCATCTTGACGTACAGGAATTATTTTTTTCTAAATGTCATAGCGCTGTCAGAGATAATGTTCATCATCAGTGGCAATATAATATTGTCACTAATGATGGACATTATGATGTCTGAAAGTGCTATTGTACTTTGAAAAATTTTCCTGAACGTTAAGATGGTGTTTTAAATACAGTTTACAAATACTTGTAGTTTTTGATAGAAAATATTCAAAACATTTTAGACGTGGGTTACCATGCATAAGAAAACAAAAACTATTTATACAATCACTAAAATCAATAAAACTAGAATCTCTTTCTGAATGTATATAAGTTAATGTATTTAAATTAACTCCGGTAATTGACTTTCGGAACAATGAATAAATACATCCTCATATGAAACAATACAAAGAATACTTGTTTCAGATTCTTCGGGCCCTTCCGTTTCGTACTTGTAAATGCTAAGACTGATTAAAAATGTTGGGACACCATTTTATCTCCTATTCTTGTTTCTGTTAATAGTTGATTGCCTGAAACAAACTCCAACTAATCAAAACTAAGCCTGGTCTCAAATTTTCCTGATGCCCATTTGTCCTTTCATATTACATTACCTTTACACGAATTTAGGGTATATATAACAATAGAAACTAGCTGCGAATGTATATGTAAATACACTGATATTCACGCAACATCATGCAATATTCACTATTTGCTTCCAATTATATTTGACCGACGATGACCGGACAACAAATATTTAAATTTCTCCCTCTACATGTCATTTTTAATGAGCACACGTCTGTCATATTCTAGCGTTTTGGAACTAAATCATATTTAGGATGTCGTAACTTTGTACAGGTTGCAGGAAACTTGATCACGTTTCTTACGTTCAGTTTGTTTATTACTTTCTTATGCTTATTATTGAGAAAGTCTTGTTTTCACGAACATTTTCGAATTCGAAATGTTAATGCTAATACATGTTTTAAGACCTTGCAGGGTCCGTCTTCGACGATAACAGCTTGCAATTTCGTCCCAGTAGCTCACCGGTAAAGCTTCGGTTCAGAGATCCTGGGTTCGATTCCCGGTTAGGGCAGCAAGGCACTTTACAACCTACTGAACACGGTTTGACTATCTTTGGAGTGATGTTCGTCTATCTGTCTGTATGTATGTCTTTGATCGATTTCTTGTATACACTATAGCGGTCACAAATATTAATGAATTTTCACGCAACTTTATATCTGACTTTGTTATAAAAAAAAAAAAAAAAAAACTGGAGCTGGAAGTTTTGAAATTCGGCGAAAACTTTGAAGATTATTTGAAATTTTATATGTTCTAATTAATCGCGAAACATATTGAAATTACGTAAGTGGTGCATATATGAATCCAGAAGAAAATATTTGGAATCTGAGTTTCTACTTGACAGTCTCCTGTATTCATTTTCCATATTCAAAAGCTTATTTGTTCCACAGTGTGAATGATAAAAATGTGTATTTTTGACGCGATTAATGTATGTGGTCAAAGTATCTGGCAAAAATATGAGCCTTATGCGAAATGGAAGCACTTTGGATAATTATATCATCAAACCTAATAGGTTAAAATGCAAACAATTTATACTTTTTTTTTCAGAAATTGGGTACCATTTACCAGAAATAATTGCAATATTTTTGTGGGACACAAATAAAGAAGGTAAAAGAACTTAAATTAATGATTAACATTATTTATCCATACGTTGTGCGTTGTGTTTTGCAATAACCCTCCAATTATTTATCATTAACATATCTATCTTTATTTCTTAACATGGCCTTAAATTCGTATATAGCGGACTCATTAACTAATTGTTTTATTGTGCCGCTATAAACCCTCCAATTATTTACTTTGCGTGAGTCCTGTAAAGGAATATTAATTATTATAATACTTATTGACTGCACCATTTAAACTTTAACAATAAAACATTTATTAACAACATCAACACTTATTAATTCATTACACAATTAATTATTAGTTTTGGCGGGGAACACGTGAGACCACCTAATTTGCCTAAACGTTTCTAGACCTAAAGTTATTTGAGGAACACATACTTTCAAGGCTGTATTGGACTATGATCATATATCAAAATGCTGGCATCAGTATTTCGTACTCTCCATAACTCTCGGTCTGTGGCTCCTTCTCGTACTCTGATTGCACTCACACATCAATAGATCTCCATTATTTTGGAACCTCTACGAAGCACTCTACATTTCTAGTCGTCGTTATGTCATAATGTCGGGCAAGTATCAGAACAAGTCATCGTTGTTGTGTCGTTATTAAGTCATCACTGCGTCTTCTTCTAATGTCCTTCCTCGGTCACATGTTGTGGTTCCCCTTTGCCCTTGGGGGTGTCACTCCTCCTTTGCTTTCATTTACTGCATTCAGTGTGACGTAACAAGAAGTTTCTCCATTGGCTAATCATTTAACCAATGGAAACATCCACATCCTCGTACGGGCCCCCTCTGTCTTGACACTCCTAAATTTATGGTTTGCTGTAAACCTCGACGCCACTCAGACTGACATTATTGTCTGAAGTTTCGAATCAATAAATAACTGGCATAAACCTGTCTCACCAAAACACATGTGAGATCTATTTCTGGTGTGACAATTTTAATATTTTAAACTTTAAAAAACGTTTTGTCCAAGCGAGTTTTCATTTAATTTCCGTACTTGTAAAGAACCTTGTTATCCCAACCGGTGATCTAATCACGGATATTCGTACTGGCCAGCTGATGCTCTATTGTTGAGCTACTGGGACGGAATTGGAATCTCTTATCATCACAGTGGACCCAGCATTCTTCACCTTCTAATGCCAGACTAGTGTGCAACTGACAACCTGATCGACCATCTTCTATTACTTTTACCTCAGGTTAACCTCCTGATGCTATTTTTATCTCCAGGTTAGTTTCCAGAATAGTCGTTGTCCTCCTGATTTGAAATCGACGCTCAATACCCCAGAGTTAATTGAATCCATTCTAGTTGTACTAGAGTCACTTTCAGATCTCCGACATCTTTGCACTAACCTGCAGGGTTGATTTGTTTGGACTCCATTGTAAAAAATCAGGCAGCACATGACTTTCCTTATATAATGCTATAAATTTAATACGTCTACAGTAAAAAAAAAAAAGGTTATTCTTATAGTAGATACTTATATTCTTTCCAAGATATTGAATTTTCATCAATTAGTCGTCATTTTCATTGCTTTAGCGTCATTTTTATCCATTTGGCGAGATTTTCGTTAATTTAGCAACGTTTAAAAAAGTCGCCAAGTTGGCGACATTCCTATAAATTCATCGCCAAAATCTCGCCCAGCGTTATGGACGGAGAAATAAGTTATTTTTATGGCAGATAAATGACTATTGGCGTTCAAATGCAAAAGTATTACTCAAAGTATCTTTTCTCATAAATGGAATTAGTTAGATCCATGAGAATGATGTCACCAAATTTATGGCATGATATTACACATGAAAAATAAACGTGTTTTTCAACAGTTAATAATTTTTTTAATTTATGGGATTTTTTGATAAATTTATTTGGAAAATGTCAATATCTCGAGAACAGTTCATGCTAGCGTTTTAAAGTTTATGTCAATCGTTTTCTAAGGAAAAATTACATAAGAACTGTCTATTTGCTTAACTTTATTAATGGTTTTGATTTTTTGATGATTTTTTCAAAATTTCACTCGAAAATTTAGAGGGATTCTGATCATTCGATTATGTTTGAAAACAATAAGCTTCCAGTATTCATGGATTGTAATTTTTGTACCAAATTTCATTCGAATCGCTCCATTCGTTCGTGAGATATCGTATCCACAGGCCTCCTGACGTACACACACACACACACATACTTTCACACGCACACACACACACACACACACACACACACACACACACACACACACACACACACACACAGACATCACCTCAAAAATTTTCGACTCGTGATCAGGGATGCTTGAAACGCGCACTCCCGTCAAAAACTCGCATTCGAATTTTAGACTCCTTTACAATACTTTCCTTATACATTATTGTATATAAGGAAAGTACAAATTTAGCTGTACCAACTGGAAATTGAAGTGCTAGTCTTCGTACTGGCTAGCCGACGCTCTGCCGTTGAGCTACTGAGACGGAACTGGAAGTTCCTATCTTCGAAGTTGACTCTGTATATTTTCACTCGAAATGCTTTCTAAACTATAAAAGATAAATTGAAGCAATAAAAAACAGAAAAGAAAATTATCTTACAAGACATAATTCATGCAAAATTGATGTTGCAAGTAAAATGCAAATTTTTTAATCCAAACTTGCATCTCTTGAAACGGAAGTAAAAATTCCTAGTGAATCCCAACCCTCATTATAATTTAATATTGAATCGATATCAATCATCAAAGATCTATCTCTAGCCGAATCTGAAACAAAAATAGAACTTGAAAATACTCGAGCGTTGAAATCTTTAGTGAACTCCTAACCCCCCAGAATCTAGTTGCTGAATCCATATCAGACATCATCTAAGCCAGTGTTCTTCAACCTTTGTCATCTCGCGGAACCCTTTTTTTGAGATATTTTTTTTATGGAACCCTTCGTTCAGTAGCACACCCAGATTTGATTTTAGGGGGGATGTGTCATATTACGTATTACATGTTATGAACAAGGTGCGTATCTGCCTTTGTTATAAAAACTTTATATAAGATATAAATTTGCATTAATTCAAACAAGAAGATAAATATTTCATATAAAGTATTTGTATTATACATATATATGTCATGTGAAATTGAAAACAAAGAAAAACAAAACAAAAACAACGAATTGTAGTATCGACTCGCGGAACCCCTAAATCGTTTGAGTGGAACCCTAGGGTTCCGCGGAACACAGGTTGAAGAACACTGATCTAAGCTATATCTATAGCCGATTGTGAGAAAAATAGGTTTCAAGGAAAATGAAAAACTTTGAATCGGAATTGGGAAATTTCCGAATATGAAAGTCCTTAGTAAATCCTTCTAATCCTTCTTGATTTTGATGCTGAATTCAAATTAATCATTATCTAAGCTATATCTATAGCCAATCTTGAGAAATAGATGCTTCATGAAAATGTTTGAACCGGAAGTGCAAATTCTTAGTGAATCCTCCAGACCCCTCCGAAATTTGATGCTAGATACATATCAGTTGTCATCTAAGTTCTTTCTATAACGGATCCTGTAAATTCCTGTTGGAAGAAAAATGTATTAGTGAGGTCACCAATCTCCTCTAAAATTTAATGTTGAATCCATATTAGTCATTATATAGGTCTGTAGCTAATCCTGAAAAATGTATGTTTCAAAGAAAATGAAGATTTTTTTAAATGAAAGTGGAAATCCTTAGTGATATATCTCCTTTGAATTTCAATTCTGAATCTATATGTCATCATCTAAGGTATATCTTTAGTAGAACGGGAGCAGTAGATGCATTCACAAATTTGTTTAGTGAATACAAATATGCTAAATTTGCTTGCCACTAATAGTTTTAATACCGTTTCGCTGCCGATTGGAAAAATTAAAACAATTAAATTATTTTGTTCCATTTAACATATTAACCGAAGTATACTATGTGCGCCATTTTGATGTTTAAATCTCAAAGGATTTTAAAAGATTTTATTTAACTCATTATGACCGATGGGTTGTTGGTTGTTTGTCTATTTTAATTTTTAATGACATTTTTTAACATACATTTCTACGTCCTATAGAGATGAAATTCGTTATACAGCTTGTTGTGACGAGATTTCTTAATCTCTCGACACCTGTGTAAAAATATGTCAAAATCATGGAAATCTATATTATATTTTTATATCTATATTTTTATGCATCCTTTAATATATTCAATCCTGTTATTATATCCCTCTCGTCTTATATATATGCAATTTATATTCTACATGTATCTATCAGTTTCAAAGGAATATTCAGCCATTTTAATTCTTTTAACGCGCACTGTGAGAGAGAGAATTATTTTCCGTTATGAGTTCAAGGTCTGCATTCGGGTGATGAAAAGCTTAGTAAGATTTCATATGTACATGTTCTTCGGCAGTTGAAATCGGAAGTAATGTAAAGGTTTCGATTGTTCTATGTATATGCAAGCGGTCCAACGTACTGAAAGTCTAGACTGGGTGTCGGGGCAAGCCTGCGGCTGATGGTGAGAACTTATTTCTCGGCATGTATGTTTTCTTGTTTGGTTCTGAGTCCTATGAGTCTCGGAAGGTTATATAAGCTTGGAACGCAAAAGTTCGTCCCGCATTCCCATCCTGAATACTACACGGAGATGTGGTAGTTCAATTTACTTTCGATGCTCGCCCTGAGCTCCGGGATCCGACTCTCACTGCGGAATCCGGGGTTCGCGAGTTGGGAATGTCGCCACCGCCACGGAGAAGAAGAGGTCCGAGGTAGCATTGTCGGACATTGCCGTCAACTCTCATGCCTGAACATCTGTCCGAGAATTCATCTGATACGCCGACTTAGATCTTCTGCGATGTATTTTCGTTCCTGCCGGACCGAGAACTGAGATGAGGTGTACTGTGAGCTATCAATGACGTAAATCCCTCTTATTCACGCTATACTGTGTTCGAAGGTAAGCTCCTTTACATGCATTGGCGGAGCCATTAGACTTCTCCGAAATTCCTTAAGTTCTAACAGATATCTCCAAGAACGGAAAACTATCATATTTACAGATCCTTGTGTTAACTCCTAGAATCAGCAATTCTAAATAGTATTATTAATAGTGATTATATCTACTGTGCTCTGCCCTTGTCTGCCTATTTCCATACTTTAGACCATACCTTATTTTATTCAATTGTGGTTCTATATGAAATGTGTGTGCCACGTAACGTATTAAATTCTTGGTATTATATTTATCATTTGGTGGAAAATTGTGTTATAATATCCTGCCGGTGTCCAGTGCGTAGATATAATTAAAGAATAGGTGTAACTCCATAATATAACTTATTAATTACATATTTAATAAAGATTGGATTAGTTAATTACTGTGTGTTCATTGAGTTTGGATATTAGTGATTATTTGCAATATTCTGTGTTTTCTATATCCATGCTTTAGCTGAAGAATCATCCACTCAAGGTAAGGGTTTATTATTATTACGCTTTGTATTTGCGGCAGGTCATCTGTAAGTTTTACTTGCAGACGAGAGAAGTTTCGAACCTGGGTTGTAAAAATTGGAGAATGTTAGAATTCTCCGGTCAGCCGTGTCGAGCGGAATACCGTTATGACACAGCTTATCCTAGTAGAATATTTTAATATATTACATTTTGACGTAACCTTGGAAAATAGAAACGTCATTTTTTAGCAAAATGGCCCCCAGAAATCCCGTTGTTGTATGATAGCTAAAAATGGAGTCCAATAATTAGCTTCGCTTTCACACACACACACACACACACATATATATATATATGTATGTATATATATATATATATATAGCTGTCCCTTGATTTACAATGAAGGCTCTGTACAAAACCGTGAATTGAAATCTTGGATTTTGCTAAGTAAAATCGTGTAAAACGAAAATAACCCCAAAATGTGCATGATTCAGTCATTTATTTAAGTAAAACAAAAGTAAGACATCTTAGAAAACTTAAAATTATACTTAGTTTATAAAACAACAAACATATGAAGGTAGTAATATAACATATTTAATTTATTTTACATTAGGAACAAAGACCAAAAAAAGAACAAAAAGATCCTTAAAAATTAATTAAGTTTAATCACTGTCATCACTTTCATGTACTATCAGTCTTTTCTTTCTGATAGGTATGACGTCACTTTCATCACTTGAGCTTTCTTGATGCGATTCTGACTCAATGGTTGACGAAGATCTCGGGTTGACAGGACTTTGTCATGAAATCGGTAATTAACAATTGCGTAGGTTTTTTTGCTAAATCTTTATATACCTCTTCATATTGATTTAAGCATTTACGAAGGTCTCGCTGGAATCGGAGAGCTCGATCAACATTTGTGGCATATTGTAAGAAATGGTTGACCAATTTTCTTCCCAAATCAAGTTCTGCGCTTATGATTCTTGTTGTGAACGCAACTGGTTCAAATTGCTCTTCATCAGAATCATTGTCTTCATCATGTTTGTTTGTTTCACGAATCATGTTAATTAAATCATCTTAATTCAATTCTTCATCAGCCATTATTTCTTCAATATCTGCCTGAGCTAAATCTTCAAAACCTTCTTCTCCTATAGTATGGGCCAACTCAGTCATCTGAGAATATTCATGCTCTATTGATGATTTATCCTTTCCACTTTCAACAACATCCGGCCATATTGCTTTCCAGCAGGCGTTGATCGTTGATTGTTTGATCTGAATGTATAACAGTCCAACATGCTTAACACAATCTAAAATTGTAAATTTCTTCCAAGCATCCATCAGAGTAAGAGATTCATCATTCTCATTTGTTCTAAGATATACCTGAAAGTTTGCTTGATGTACAGTGTTTTAAAAGTCGAAATTATCCCTTGATCTAACGGCTGTAATAAGGAAGTTGTATTCTTTGGTAAAAAAACAACTTTTACATTTTCGTGTTGTAAATCTGGAGAATGACCTGGTGCATTATCAATTAATAGAAGATCCTTAAAGGCAATCCCTTTTTAGTTAAATAATTTTTG